>CM067216.1:55256082-55436081 GCA_034190945.1 Octodonta nipae
AGACTATGATGTCATCCATGTAAACAAGGCAACGTTCATTTTGGATACCCAAAAGAATGTTGTCCATGACCCTCTGAAAAGTAGAAGGTGCATTTTTCAAGCCAAATGGCATACGAACGAATTCGTAGTGGCCATTGTCAACAGAGAAACCGGTCTTGGGAATGTCTTCCTCAAGGATTTCCAACTGGTGAAACCCGGAAGCGAGATCCAGTGTCGAAAAGTATTGACACTTACCAAGTTGGTCGAGGAGATCAGAAATGTTGGGCAGAGTGTATTTATCGTCTACAGTTAGTTCGTTCAACTTCCTATAGTCGACTCTTTTGCTTACCAGAAGCTTCGAGTTTTTTGGGGACGACCCATACGGGGGAGGACCAAGGAGAAGAAGAAATTCTCCCTTTGAATTAACACGTACAACCGCGTTGGGAAGTCGTACTTTGTCAATTACTTGTGTCGGTAAAATTGCGTCAGTATTTCTAAGTTCACATTTAAGTTGGAAAATTTGTTCGGTTCGTGCCTGGATTGTTATTTGATTGTTATAAATATGAGTTTGTGCGTTAGTACTGGGGGTGTCTGTTGGTTGTGTATTAGATTGATCGTGATCGGGCATTTTATGTAGGGGGATAGTTTTAAAGTTAGTAACTAATTGTTTGGATATTAAGTCGACGATACATTCATAATACTCAAGAAAATCAAGACCTAATATTCCATCAAACTCAATATCTAGATCGTAGATAAAGACCTTGTGTGGATTGCCTAGAGCGAAAGGAATGAGGGTGGATTGTGAGATCGGGATTTTCTCATGAGTAATGCCTTGAATTGTTACTCTTTCGGGAGATCTTTGTGAGAAGTTTTTGACAGTGTTTTCTTTGAAAATGGAGATACCAGCTCCGGTATCAATTAGGAGTTTAAATTGTCCAGAAGCGTCGTTGATATAATAGAGGTTCTTGGAATTTACTGTCAGAAGGGGACTTAAAGAAATGTTTGTTCTGGGAAGTTCAGATCGGGATTGAAGTCTTCCAAATTCAAGTTCTGTATTTGAGTTTGGACTTCTGAGAGGGTAGTTGTCGAATCGGGGGGGGGGGGTGATCTAGGCTCGGAAGCGCTAGAAAATCCTGATATTCGTGAGGACTGAAAGGTTAGACTGGGGTATCATCTACTATTTGGTCGAACTCAGGGCTTTCATAGTTTTGGTCGTTATAATCGAAATTCTGCTGGTTATTATCAGTATAATAATCATAGTCATTTGCAGAATATTCGGGATAGTTGACATTATGATGGTTGTTAAAATGGTGGGTTCTTTCGGAACGATAATTTGGGTTTGTCTGTATTACAGACGGTCGAAAGTTGTTAGGCTTGAAAGAAGGTTTTTGAAAATTATTTGGTCGGAATTGTTGACCTTGATGATTGTTATTATTATTGATTGGATTTGGCCTCGAAGATTGATTCGGCCCAAAGAAATTTGGTCGCCTTCAAACTCTGGAATTATTGAAAATATTTCCGACAACCTATATTTTTCAGTTTCATCGACAACCGTGTTGTTCTGTGATTGTGCCATTTTGATTTAATAGAATTTTAAACGAAAAAGTTTCAAATCAAAAATAATAAAAGGTATAGAAAAATGGTATCAATAAAATAAATGGTGTATAAATCAATAATCAATAAATTTGTAAATGGGGAAATACCAAAGTTATTTGGATGATAGAATGGTATTAATAAAATAAAATGTAAATAAAATCAATAAATCAAATAGTTCACTCAATCGAATGAATAAAATCAAAGTAATCAATTAAATCATAAAATATTAATGTAATCAAATAATAAATCAGTGATTCAATTCACTGAATCAAATAATCAAAATATTAAAATCAATGAAATATTAAAATCAATTATTAATAAACTTAAACGTTAGACGATTCACTATTACTCACATCAACAGGAACATTGGAAGATCCGTGTTCTCCTTGTTATCGCAGTTGGGACTTCTTCCAGGTTCTTCGCTCCGTTGAGGGATAGGAATCCGCCGCTACCAGTTAGAAGTAAGCTCGTGTTCTAGTAACGTTGACGGATCCTACTGACTGCGCCAATTTGTTATATCACACTTCTCAAAATTGAGTTTTTAAAAAAGATTTATTTAACTTGTACAAAAAATATAAACGTTAAAATATAAATGAAAAATAACAATATAAACTAACTACAGACAGAGTAATAATGAATAAAGACTAAGTGAAATTCTACAATTTATAACATTTATAATGATGAATCAGCACTGTCGACACGGCGATTCTCAGGGATGCTCGGCGGTACTGTAATGTGATACTCCACGTGTCGCTGAGTCAGCTGGGAACGACGAAATATAGTTGTTGCACAAGTTCACGCAAAGTTCATGTTATAAACTTATATAACATTTATTTATTCCTATCACAGAATAATCAAACTTCCTATTTTCTGAGTTTTGGTTAAGATTATTGTATAACTACAGGTAATTCTCATCATTAATATTTTTATGGAAGAATCTGGGTACACTAAAAATTACTCATTAAGTGAAATGAATCTAAAATAGGGGGAAGTAATTTTGTTCCAGAGAAATAAACTGATATTGAAATTGCATGACTAGAGGCAGGTAGATTTGCTTACTATGAACTATACAAAATCTTGAGAAAGTTTGAATGGATAAAATAAATCTAATAATAAGAATATTATGTAGCCATAAATTTATGATTACAGGAATATGATAGGAAGTGATAATTATCTAGAAATAAAAAAAAGTATTACAAGATAATTTCTTTCAAAAAATGAAGGAAGTAAAGACCAGTTACCATAGAACTATAAAACTTGGTTGATCAAAGTAACTTAGAACCTTAAAACTAACAGGATGATTTCCCCAATTTATTCCACCAATGAAAAACAATTTTTATTTCTGCAACCAAAAGTACAACAAAACGAAATAGGGGTGGAAAGAAACTCTAGCAATACTGTCAGAGATATAATAGAATTGTTTGAAAATGTAATGGGTTAAATTTATAATTTTACTTGAATTAATTTATTTTATTTCAATATTATATATCCATATATGCCTATATGGGGTTTTAAAAAAGATTTATATTTCTTGAGATTATATTTGTGACTATTAAATAATATTTATACATTCTCATGTATTTATTATAAACAAAAAAGATTTTTAACAGTTTTTTTAGAGAGAAAAAATGTATGTTAAGAGGTTACTAACATCAAATTTTTGTATTAAACTTTTTTCATAATACAATATTTATCTCAATTTTGCAGCTTGGATATAGATGAAGTTAAGGTGTGAAGCTAATAAGATTCCTTTCTCATTTAAATTTAAAATTTTTAGATAAGAAACTCTATTGTTGTCAAACTGCAAGAGATAACTTTGTCAACATTGTTGAAACTGTTGGAGGACCAAATGAAAAAATCAGAGCTGAACAACTGTTAGAAAGGCTCACAGTTTTACCAGATGATGCAGACTCCCAGGATACAATGCAGCAAGATGAGTTCAGAGAGATATTTGATAAAGTGCAATACACTGATGAGAAGATATTGAAAATTGGCGGAAAAATTAAAAAACGATCGTTGATAGTGTTTACATTTGGAGATCGAATACAAGCGATAACTGTAACAGCCAATGATGGATTTGTTAGAGCTGCAAAGCAACAAGTATGTAGATTTAAATTTTTACAGTTTTTTTTAAGTGACGTGAATATGGCCAACGGCCAAGTCAATGTACCAGAGTTGATAGCCAGAAATCAGTTTTCTCTCAAAAAATTATCTTCTCCATTTCATGATATGGCAACCATCTTTCTGTTGGTCTACCAATACTACTTCTGTCTCTACATTTATAGTTCATTTCTTTCTTAGGGATTCTATCATCTTGTATTCTGTCTAAATGTTTTCATTCATGTTGAAAATGTTCAGTTCGCTTCTTATACAGTCATTTCTTATTCTTGGTCATTGCTCAGGTCTCATTGCTGTAAGTTAGAATTGGTATAGCCATCATCTTATAATACTTTATTTGTGTTTCTTTTCTGGTTTTATGTTTAAGTGTTCTAGATATTGTTCCACACATAAATAAATATTTATTGGTTTGTCATTATGTTGATCATTTAATATTTACAGGGTAGCACAAAAAATTTTATGTTTTAAAAATTATAAAGATCTTATGATAATAAAGCTTTGAAAAATTTTAAAGGTGTCTTGAAAATTTTATGTGGCGCTCCTACATGTGGTTATGAGTGAATTCACCAAATATGCAATCAAAGAATTCTGATGCTACATATCCCATTATAAAATCTTTGAAAAACTTTATGAACTATACTGATATAGGGTTGCTCAAAAAGACATAACCATTACTAATTTCAAACTTTCAAATTGTGGTTTTCATAGAATTTGTGATTTTTTTCTTTGTCTTAATCACCATTGAGTATGAGGTCTGTTTTAGACCCTAAAACATTTGGAAGTTTTGAAATACAGACTTTGTCAAGTTTGGTGTTCTTCAAGTCAAGTGTGGGTTTACCATCAGCAATGTTGATGTACAGATATTGATTGCTGTGAAATCCTTTTTTGTTCAAGTAAGATATCTGAGCAAATTCTGGTCAAGGATCATGAATGGATAAGTTGATTGACCAATAAATTGGTTTACCTAAAGAAAAACTCGGACCCTTGGTTCTTTCTTATGATGGGGCAATAAAGGTCTTGAAATTAGAAACTGATATTTGGATTTTTTTTTTCATAAAACTTGTTTTAAAAAATTCTGTTTCTTTAATTTTTTACAAAAAATAATATGTTTTACTTTAAGAATTATTTATTTTAGGGTATAAACTTTGTTGTATTTGTACATGAATCCAGAGCACTTACTGAGCAAAAAGAGAAGATGAAAGCAGTACCACTCCAGAATTAATTTACTGTGTTTATATTATGATTGAGTGCCTTAATCAATACACAATTACAATTCAATTTATTGTTTTGATTTCAAGACAGGGATACAGAGAAATATTAACAATAATTGTTTTTGTCTTAGATTTTCACTTCAATGTACATGACCAGCAACAAGTTTTTGAATCTCAACTTAAAAGTTGTGACTTCAAAGTGATGGACATTTTTCACCAAGCTCATAAAAAAGACTTGAATAATATTTGCTTGTTGTTTGTAAATACTTATCACAATACCACATCTATAACAAACAACATGGTACATGTATCATGAATGGCCCTTATTCAAATTATCTAGAAATCATTCATCTAAAATAACAAAACCAGTTAACATCTTAAAAGCTTGCAAAACTATTTCAAGTTGGAATATGGAACAAATGCAAATTCACAAACCTAGAAAAACAGCATATCAATATCCTATTGTTTTAACATTGGATATTTCCAAATATAAGTTAGCAGAGTGGTTAACAAAACTATTAGAAAATTTACATTGTCTGCAGAAAAACTATATTGTATAATCTTTTAAAGTTAGTCAATACTTACCAAAATGTAATATTGTATATAGGTTAGGTGAAAGAAAAATTAGCTAAGAATAAATCAAGTGTCAATTTTTCAAAATACTTTAAAACTTTAGAAATTTTGTAAGGAACTGGGCGTAATGGTAGTGTACAAACCAACTAAAACAAACAATTTACTGAGCCTATGGTCTTTTGTGTAGTTTACTTAAGAATATATGTTAGTGTAAGTCATTTTAAATCCTTAATGATACAGGAATTTTGTAATCAGGAAATTAAGTAGTCATTAGTGGGCAATTAATTACTATTAGGTATTGGACAATAATAGATAGATGCTAAGTGGGTATTGTCCATGTTATTTGTTTTACAAACTTCCCATTTAACTCAAGTGTGGTTGTTAATATAAATCTAACATTTTTTTATCAGATGTCATCTTGTCGTCACAAGGCATAACCGTGGTATAAGATGATACGAGTTATGAGTACAAACATTTCTAAAGTGATGTCACTTTTCAATTCTTCAAAAGTTTTCTATTGGTCGGAGTCCTATGGCTGGTCTGAAACATCCATCTAAGAGATGAATATGAATCCAGCTTTTTGTATGAATAATTACTGCACATTCACACATAGTATAACATAGTTCTAAAATATTAGATGTTTAATTTGGAATATTTCATTATATCGTAATATTTCTATACTTTATATCTGATTTGACATTTAAAATATATCTGAAATATTCATATATATGCAGAAAAATGTGTTCTAAATATGGCTGAAATATTTCTGTAATATTTTGCAAAATATTTCTGCAATAATTCAAGATTTTTGTCACAGGCATTAGAATAGTTTAGTGATATATTGTTCAGACCAACAATTATATATATTTTATTTTAATTTGCATTAGGAACCCAGTAATTTAGCATATGGAAATGTAAGGTATATTAACATGTATATTAATTTAAATCCTAACTTATTTCAAAACATTTATTTGCTGCTCTCAAATTACAAATGTACCAAATTAGAAATATACAATATGTGAAGAAAAATATAAACTAGGATATATATATTATATGGTAGAGCCTGTAGTAAATATACTGATTTTTTATTTTTATTAGATATGTTAAACAATAATAATTACTATATTGGTTTAATTTTAAAGTGTAGACCAATAAGTGAAAACACTAAACATTTTAAATCCTGCACTAAATAGTAAAAACATCTTAGTCCTTCAGAATCTTTAGAATGACTGACATCCACCAGAGAACCAGTTTTTGAAGTTGTAAAAGAAATGTGTTCATCTTTGATCACTATTTCCAGTTCTTGCCTTCCAATTCTATCTGGAGGGGGCCATAAAGAATCATCTTCTTGCATGATTTCAGAGTCACTGATGATTCGTTTCAGTTCTTCCATAACACATTGGTGCACATATACTTCTTTTCGAATCATTGTATCGTTTTTATAGTTCGAATTGTTAGCATATCTCAATTTACCATCAGGCCGAAATTCAAACTCCAAAAATTCGTGTCCGAATTTTCCTTTGTGTCCAACATAATACCGAATATAAAAATCAGCCATCCCTAATCAATATAGGTAAACAATCTGAATAATAAAATGAAATACTGACAATACAAGCACCAAGCACAATTTCTAAGTGTAAACAAAATACCAGTTCTGTTAATTTGAGGTTAGATTAAGTTACAAAACACGCAACAAAAAAAAACGTCCACAGGACAGGTATTGAAGAGTCGAACACTTAGAGGTTATACATACGGAGGTATCCAGCAATGCCACAGAATAGGTTTGATAATTCTGTGGCAATGCAGAAATATCGTGGTACTTAGACATTGTACCTTCTAGAGGTAGCCTACAATGCACAAATGTAAGACCAAAGAGGGCAAGAGGCTATTTCACTCGGTTGGGAGCTCCTTCCAATGAAATACAATCAGCATGTTTTTCATTGGCTGCTTCCACTAAGTGAAATAGCCTCTTACCCTCTCTATTGTCCACTCTTTCTAGGCTTGCCACGATTACTTGCATTGCAGGCCATCTCCAGAAGGTACATGCTCTAAGCCGTGGTACGACTAAAAAGCGAGAAGGCAAGAGGCTATTTCACTCGGTTGAGAGCTGCTTCCAATGAAATGCCTTCAGCATGTTGTTCATTGGCTATATCTAAGAGGTACATGATCTAGCCTTGCCACTATATTTGCGCAGGCTAACTCTAGGAGGTACATGCTCTAAGGTCGAACATGCAGAAATATTTCTCCATGGAGTCGTAGTTGCCCATAAATGCACAGTGCCTATGGAGTGTTGAGTAAAAGGAGGACACACTCTGTGCATCAAAAAGTGTCCACAAAAGGGTATCAAATTGGGGGGCGCCACTGGGACGAAGGGGTAATTTGTTCGTAGAATAACATTTAAAAGATAATTAAAAACTCTAACTTATACATTTTACAAATTACAACAGCAGATTATAATATATTTTTTTTATAATGAAAAGTAAGTATTTCTAAAAATAAATGCTGTAAAGTTTTTATTTACCTGTTATAAATGTAGTATTATTGACATGATTAAATTGAAAATTATTTTCAGTTAGTTATATTCCCACAAAATATTCTCTCCATATGATCTGCGAAATAAACTAACCAAATATGTGTGGGTAAATAAGAAAAGATGGTTTTGTTACATGCCTGAGAGCTAACATTAAAACCAAAAACTGACGCTTAAGATTGGTTAATTATTAATAGGAAAGAAGACTTTATGCAGTTAGAACAGAACCTATCAAGAATATTTTTTTGAAAATGTGTTGTAAAGTAAGTACACATCCAAAAATTGCAAATTTAAACATCATAGTTAAACAACCAGATTTAAAATGATTGGTAAAATTGTATTTAATATTAATAAATGTATTCAGTCAATGAAATACATTGTACATAGATAAAAATGACTTGCAAGCAAAATTTTATTTGTACATTTTTTAGGAGTCAAGATAAATATCCTACACAAATTAAACTCTGAAGAACCCATTATTATATATTTACTAAACTGATTATGGCATTGTCCATCGAGAACTTCAACAAACTTCTGAAGATATTTTTCCAGGGCCATTCACCAGGCGTACCTTTGGAAATATTTAAAATAGACCTGCAGCAGAAAGATGCCAAAAATAGTCATTTAATTGTAGTTAATGGAGACAAGAAAAAATATATGGAAAACCAGTGTGTGAATCATTGAAAAAGAAACTATTCTAGCATAAAATGCAAGTGAAATTTGTTCCATAATGATAACAGAAGAGATAACTTAATTATAGCAGTTTATTCAGTGATGAAAAGAATTGTTAATTACCTTTATCCAGAGAAAGGTGAACAAGGAACTAGAAATACCAACTTTTAAAATAAATATGTAATGTGAACACAAGAATGAAAAAATAATTTTATTTACATCTAATTCACCAACATCTATTTGTTAATAAGTATAAAAATATTACAAATATCCAAATTTTTCCCAATGTTTAACTGTTTCAAAAAGTTTATAAGAAAATAACAATTATAAAATCACCCGTTTATAAAAAGTCAAAACTGGGGCACACCTTATTAATTTATATCACAATTAACACACTATAAACTCATCACTTGCAGAGATTACAAAAAACGGAGATAACCATTTACAAAGAGAAGTTCACATAACATATTTTCTATGTTTTATTTACGATTTTTACTAATAATTTTACATCATTCTCACTTTTTCAGCCGCTTCACTTCTAAATGTAGGATTTGTGTATTTCAATCCGTTGACAATTAACTTCATAACATACCCTGTGGTCACACTTTTTCAGTTTTATTCACATATAAGTTTGTCCTCCTTTCACTCTACACTCCATAGTAGTGCAAAGGCTAGAAAGAGAGGACCATAGTGAGGGCTACTGGCTAGAAGCTATTTCACTCTATTTGGAACCTCAACTACCAATCGAGTGAAATAGTCTCTTGCTTTCTCTATTTCTTTCTTTCCATCCTTGGCACAATATTTGTGCATTGCAGGCTACCTCCAGAAGGCTCTAATTTATCGTGGCAAGGGTAGAAAGACAGGGCAATAGATACAATAACAGGCTATTTCTCTTGGTGGGTGGAAGCAGCCAATGAACAACATGCTGAACACATTTCATTGGAAGCAGCTCCCAACTGAGTAAAATAGCCTCTGGCGCTCTCTGTTATTAGTCATACCACAATATTTATACATTGCTAACTACCTCCATATAGTACAAGCTCTAAGGTCACTTCTTTGTGTCCAGAAGTAGGTACAAGCTCTATGAAGGGTATGGAATCGTAACGCGGTATGAGAAAGGAAATCGAGTGGACTGTGTCTAGAGCTGCCAACTAGTGCGAACACTATCGAGCACAAATAGCTTAAAGAGAAATAGATATGTCTAGTCACTTTTCTATCTCTCTTTCAGTGAGTTACTTTTTTCTTGAAGCTTTACATACTTAATATAAGTATTATCACATCACTATGTTGATGCCTAATGATGTAATTAATTGTAAACAATCTACCTAAATAAACCATTCTGCTTTTATTACCTCATACTAATATTTAACGGAAAATTACCGAAAAAATTAATTACCTATGTATTTTTATAGTTTGACAATAAATTCAGTAATTGAAGATAATTATTTAATAATGAGAAACTTTCATTTTGACTTTCTACCAACAGTAAGTCAATCTCCAATAATAATCATCATGCAACTGAAATGAACTCCTAGAGATTTTGAAATAAGACTTCTGTAGGTGCATATCAACTAATATTTGCAAGATTTTAACTTAACAACAGTGATTTAAAGAAATTAATTTTACAACTTAAAATGCCTGTGCAGTAATAAATTTAATATTTAAAATAATCAGTGTCAATTCACTATCTTATTCAGCTGTAATCAAAATCAGTTTGTCATTTACTGTTGAATTTAACATCAGCATTTTTAAAGAATGGTAAATAAATTTCTAATTTTAGGTTTCTTAGTGGGTGTATAATTTTCATGTTTGTAATACATCTAAATAAATCTTGGATTATTTCTTAATGTACCAAAAACAACTCTTTGAAAAGGTGCCAAATACATCTAAATATCTAACATTGAGAAAAAAATAATAATTTATGAATTTAACATTATATATTACAGTTACATAAATATAGAAAACACAATCATATAAAATTTATTACAAAATTCATATTGCAGAAATAAAACTTGTTTTATTTTTTTTGCATTCACACTGAAAAAATGATAATCAACATTTGAAGTATAATAAAAATTAATCTCCAAACAATTTTTTCCCCAGTTCCATTAATCTGTGATTCCTGCACACTCTGAGAGCATCTGCCTTCTTCAAAACATCTACAACACCTGAATTGGCATCTACTAAATGGCACAAAAAGTCCTCATAAGCAGATTTAACATTTGGTGGTAGAGTTCCAATTTTTACTTTTTTTAACATTTGAATGATACCTTCTGCCCATCCACTTTCTATAGCAAATTCTGATATCCAAGGTATCTGTGATATAACTCCAGCCAAGGTCTGCATCCCAAGAAACCATAATTCCATGAGCTCCATCCAATGTTCTTTGTATGACATTGCTACAACAAGTTCTGTGGGATCATTAGACTCATCTATCATGTAGGCATCCCATAAAAATCGAATTGTTGCTTGAATGTACCGACAAATTGAAAAATCATTTTTCTTCACTTTGCTTGATAGCTGCTTAAGTAAAAGAAGACCAAGTACTGCCATGTTGCCATGTAAGACAAGATTATCTGGTATATTTTTCAATTCTGGAAGATTCTCAAATATGAATCTTAGTAAATTATTAAATACTGCAGATTCTTCAACATATTTGACTTCTAAGACTGTTAGATTCATTAGAACATTGCAGGTACTGATCATGGCAACCCTGGAGTCTTTCATTTCTTCAAGTAGCTCTGGAGTTAATTCTGGAGGAGGCTGATTAAGAGCTTTCAAACGTTCCGCTCTTGGTACAGGAGGCCTTTTATAATGTACTATTGTCCAATGATATTCAAGAAAATCACATAATAATTTGTCAGTGTTTGTTTTAAAAATAATCCTTCTAGATTCATCTTCCACAGCTAGATGACACAATGCAGGTAATGTCAATCGCAACAAATCAAAACTACCCATAGGATTTTCTTCCTCCAGTTTTGTATTTGTTTTCTCAGCAATACGTCTTGCTTTATGAGCAACAAATGTTTCACTTGCAAGTTCTAAAATGTATGGCATCAACTGATAAACTTGTGTTCTCATTGCTGTTGTCTCTTGAGCCAACCATGCCACCAGGACACGTATTGTTGCACAGACAAACAGTTTATCATTTCCACTAGGTTTAGATTTATCATTTGAAATTTTTATCAATAAATTTACAATAGCTGTAAAAGCACCTTTTAGTCCAGTGTAAAGTGTTTGCTTTTCTTTTTGGTCCAATTCTAATTGATCAGTTGCAATATAGTTTAATGAAACTTCTAAAATAATATAGCAAGCAGTTATCAAATTGTGATGAGCCTCTAATGATTTCAAACTTTTCCCATCTAGTTGCATTCTAACTTCAACTGCTGCCAGTTGAATTAATAAAAGAAACATTTGTTTACCTTTGTCTTCATCTTGTAATAACCAGTCAATTCCTAATATATCTAATACTCTTGAAGTTAATAAAAGGGCTGGGTTTCTTTGAGAAGCACCAATTTTGCTTTGTAAAATATCACATAGACCTTTATACACACTTTGAGGCCAAGTTTCACTTGAAGCTGACTCTATCAACAACTTTCTGGGGCAATTGTAAATAAGAGCATTAAGAACTTCACATATTTCAAATTTTCTCTTATCTTGATCTGTTTCAAAGTCAACAGCAATTTTGTTCAGAAGGGCATGGTAGGCTTTTGGATCTTTATTGCTCCAAGAAGAACTACCCTGTTTAGCAATAAGTAATGCCATTATAGTAAGAGCTTCATCTGATTGGAAACTGCCTTGTGAATATATTTCACTCAACTTATCAATACCATTCACTTTTACCAGTGCTATTTGTCCAGGTTCATAGGCTGCAATACCTTTCAAGCAATTATATGCTTCCCCGATGGCCATTAAGCTGTCATCGTTTTCAGAATCGTCGGCTGCTTTAACTATATCCAAGAAAATTGGCACAAATTCAAGCATTTCTTTTTTTGTAGCTAATTCTTCTTCATTACAAAACACTGTAATAATGGACAATGCTACTGATTTATAGATTGATGGAGGACAGTCAACGGGAACATCTGCAGTCAGCAGAAGCCTTCGGAGAAAATCGAACCCAATAGCTTCAAATATAGCCTTTTTAGCTGCTGGTGTTGCATGTTTACCCTTTCACCAACTTGGTAACCATAAAAAGTGCAGCAAACTTCTCGGTATCACTTGAAGAGTTTTTTAGTATATTGCAACATTTTTTCACTGCATCTGAGACCTCCCCCATGATTCCAATTTTAGGAGAGCACACACAAACACGGCTGTTACTATTACTATGCGATCTGAGCAAAGATCATGGAAACACTGAATGCGGACGCTTCACTGCATCTACGAAAGTATTTTCGGTGTTTCTATATTCGGTCATTTCTACGGGCTAGTATCGGCTTACTTATTTTTAGATATTCAGTCGTTGACATTGCGCTTTTATTCAAATACACAAACAACTCCCTGCATAAAATGACAACCCATTCATTTCAATTTCAACTCACAAAAACACTCAAATTTGTTTTGTGATAAAAATCCAAAGATACTAAATACCAGGATTGCTCAATAGATGTAAATTGTTCTGCACGAATGACGTCACAGTTATTGGTCAAGGATGGCGTAGACCGTTCATTAGCAAGTTTTATGAAGCAACTTTTTAATCACAAAAATAGAACGCATTATTCATATGAGAACCCGAAAAAAACGATTATTTTTGTTCACTGAACCAAATACACAATGGTGAAAAATATAACAGAAACGGATGAAACAAAATAAGAAAAACACATCAACTTGTGTGTGTGGGGTGTGATCAAAAATAATGCCTACTTCTTATTGTATACACTCTTTCACAAAAACCGGGGTAAAAGAATATTAAATACATTCTGTTGTATGGTTATTGGATTCTTCGAGCGAATATACTAGAAGTATTAAAAAATTCCCTGACCAGAAACAATATATATTGTCTTGCGTACAAAAGAATGACACCGCGAAGAGAGTGTATAAAAATGTACCATAAAAAATGCATAAATGTTCCAATTAACGCCCCAACATTGTGACATTCTGCGTCACAAAGTTATTTTGTGCCCTGGTATACAATCAGTAAAAACCTAAAATTATATTATGCCAATGTACTGGGAGTTTTTTCAGTTAAAAATATAAGGTTTTACAGACATAACTAGCTATTGTATGGGGGGAGTGTCAGAGAGAACTTAGAATGTCAAGGGGTTTACTTGTCGAAACCATCGAGTTGCAGTGTGAGGTAGCTTGAATCTATATTTCCTTTATATACATATATTAACAGTATATAGATCTCCGAAAGGGAATCTGGATACATATCAAGAGGTCATGTCTCTCGTTGTGGAAAAAATTGATAATACAAAGAACATTGTAGTCATTGGTGAGTTCATTGTGCATTATGAACAGCGGAACTGCAAGGAGGTTGACTACTTCAGATTCTTTTGAAATCATATGATCTGTTTGAACAGGATGTCCTTTTTTGATAATCAGCAGTTGATGAATCGGAGGCTTTAGCATGGTGTCAATCAGGCCTCTGTGCTCAGAGAAGACAACTTTTACAATGACAATTAAAACAATTAAAATAATATAATCAGTTTTGTACAATCATCAAGATGCAGATTAATAATAACAGGATGTGCAAGATAAACAATAATTTATATCTACAGTGTGGAATTTACTAACATAATTCCTCCCTGGCGAAATGGAACTTCAGGGGTGGCATGAAGTTCTGACGACTCCTGGCGTTTTGGCTTGGGTTTTCTTGACCATGGCTTGAACTTCTTGTATAATTTGAATGCAATGATTACAAGTACTGCAATGATTATTAGTATTATTGTAATACTAATTGGGTGGCTAGTTTTCTCCAAGGGGTTGATTTCCAAGGGTTGAATTTCATGAGACAATTTGTGTAGCTCTGAAATTTCGTCTAGCTTGATTTGGCGAAGCTGTATGTGATTGAGGGTTGAACTTTCATAATCTTCCGGTATTTGTATTTTTGGAAGTGAAAATTTGGTTGTTTTCGGAAATTCTTGGCTATGGGCGAACATTTGACCATTTATGGTTATTTGGCATCCTTCAGGAATATTGATTATACTCGGTTCTGTGATTAACTGAATTCCATTTCCATTTTTGCAGTTAAAAGGGGTTTTAATTGGATTTGCTGGAACGGCAATAATTTCGTTTTGGGCAACTTGTTCGATTATATTTGCTGAAAGCCTGGTAGTTCGTACGATGCATTGAGATGAGTCACTTTTGGAAATTATTGAAATTTCGCAACTATCATCTATAGGCTGTGGCTGTCCTCGGCATATATATGTGTCTTCAATTTTTGGGCAATTTTCGGCTGGTATTAGATAAGTAGTAAGACTCATGAGGATATATGGATGTGGAATTATAAGGGTTCGGTTTTTCCATGGAATAGGGAACGAGTGGAAATAATTATATTGTGTAGCATCAAATAATGGTACATACATTATAAAATAGATCAAATTTTCTTCAGTGTGAATATTTACTGAAAACATTTTATAATAATTCCGTAGGTCTTTAAGGTAAAGTATTTGGTTTTGGGAGAAAATTGTATTTAATTCTTTTAATATTAAAAGTAAATCTGATTTCGGTAAAATTCCTGGGTGTAATTCTTTGAGATGAGCAAAACTTACTGCGTTTTCAATAGTCATTATAAATTCTTTTATTCTATCTAAATTCATATAAAGCTGTGAAAATGTGTTTTGGATTTTTGTTATAATTTTATGATCTCTAGTGGTCATTTTGAGTTTATTCAAGGCATTTTCTAATTGTTTCATCAAAATATTTTGATTTAAAGCTAATGTTGAAACTGTTTTGTTATAATGTTCGAGAAGTTTAGTTGTAATTGATGTTTGGACTTCAATTCTTTTTGCTATCTTATACTGATTTTCTTCTAGGGTCGATAGGGCTTTATTGATTGATTCACGGTCTTCGTTGTCCATTGTTCCGAATAATTTTTTGAATATTTCCAATGGGGTTAATTAATCCTCTTCGTACGCGATTTGAAGTAAAAGCGGCTATTCTATTTTTTATCTCTAATATTTGATTAAGATTATGGGTTACTAATTGATTAAATCCCATATGGTTAAGTGATATATTTAAGTTAACAGAATTATTTTTTAATTTCTTATTTTCTATAATATTCTTTAAGGATATTAATATATTTTCATTATTTCCTAATTCTACGTTTAAGTCAGTGAGGTTAATATAGTAATAAACTTATGATATGTTGAGGGTATTCTAGCTGAACCTAATTCTTGAGTATATATATAATTGTTAATAGGGGTTATAGTTATTTGGGTATTTATTAAAGGGATTGTCAAAATACAGTTAAGTATTACTAGTAGTTGGTTGTTCTTCATCTTTGTCTCGACTGGGTGTTCCTGTAGGTGTTCCTGGAATAAATCGTTTTTTCTTTACTCTACTTTTATGTACGAGTCCTAGTTTTGTTTCGGCAATAATGTTTTTATCTTTGATTACCTGAGTTTTAATGAATTGTGGTCTAGTTTTAGTTCTACCTTGGTTAGTTTTTATATAAACGTTTTGGTCAGTTTCTACCGTTTCAAGGTCGGATTTCTTTTCATTTATTTTAGAAATTGTTTTGTTTTTGTTAAGTTCGATTGAGTTTCTAACTCTGTCGTATATTTTATCTGCTAGAGATTTGTGATTTTGGGCATATTCTGAAGTAATAGCTTTTTCAGAAAGATCAAAAGGATTTATGTCGGTATGTCCAAGTATAATATTAAAAGGAGTTTGTTGAGTAACGCTGTGTATAGAATTGTTATAACTAATGATTGCAAATTTTATTAAAGTTTCAATGTCTTTCGTTGGGTTATCTTTTCTTAAGCATCTAAGTTCATCGAGTAGGGTTGAATGAAATCGTTCTACCGGGGAATTAGAATTTGAGTTTCCAGGGGTAGTAAAGTGTAAGGTTATTTTGTGAAGGTTACAAAAATCAACAACTAAATGATTTTTAAATTCGGTTCCATTATCACAAATAATCATTCTGGGAATTCCATAAAATGAAATAAAAGTTAGAAGATTATCGTATATCTGAATTGAGTTTTTATCTTTTAAGGGTAGTGCTTGTCCAAATTTCGAAAAGGGATCCATTATTGTTAAGAATGTTTTATTTTCGCAGAAAAATGTGTCAATGTGAATTATTTCTAAAGGTCGTTTAGGAGTAGGTGTTAATTGAAGTTTTATATTTTGAGGGTGTCTTTCGTATTTACAAGTTTGGCAAGTTTGGCAAGTATTTATGTAAAGTTTTATGTCGTTTTCCATAGAGGGCCAATAGTATTTTTTAAGAAAATTTTTAACTTCGTGAATTCCTTTATGGGAAACTTTTCCTTCATGGTGGTATTTTATTAAAGTTTGTTGTTCTTCTTTATCTGTTATGTCTTGAAGTAGTTTTGAAGATGTGACAAGATTAAGGGAAGTAAAGTTTTTCTGTAAGGTAGTTATGATTTTGGCTTTATCGTGTTCATTAAAAAAGTAAAGGCAATATAATTTATCAGGGGCAATAGTTTGTTTAAACATATTCGTTATTTCTTGTCCGTCTGCGGATCTGGCTAAAGTTAAAGTGTATCTAAAATTTTCAAAAATTCTTTTGGCTGATATGCTAGACATCAAGGCGTTTGGATTATGAGAAATTATTATTTGTCGTTTGTAAGAGTTAGTGGGTCTTTCCGTTGGTCGTATTTCTAAAATAGGGTTTTCGCGAGAAGTATGTTGGGTTGCAAGTTCATCGTCTTGATTATTTAAAATCTGTGGAATATTTGGAGTAGGAGGGGATGACGTGTATAAATCTAGGGGTTGATTTTCCTCATTTTTCTTTAATGTTTCTTTGTTCATTTGTTGATTCTCCTGTTCAGCGATTTCTTCTGCTAAATCTAAAATTTGTCGATAGGTATCTTCATCTCCATCATTCGCTATCATCGATTGATTTTCATCTCGAATGGCATTCATATTAGGGTTGTTTTCTAATTTTATTCTTGAAAGAGCGTCTGCGGCTTGATTTTCTTTTCCTTTCTTGTATTTTATCTTGAAATCGAATTCTTCCAATTCTAGTCTCCATCTGTGAAGTTTTGAGTTTTAAGGGAAAATAACCATTCTAAGGGTTTGTGGTCACAAAAGGCTGTAAACTTCTGATTATATAAATATGGTCTAAAGTAACGGCATGCCCAAACAATAGCAAGTAATTCCTTTTCTATTGTTGAGTAGTTTATTTCTGCAGGGTTTAAAGTTCTTGAAGCGTAGCTGATAGGGTGTCCATTTTGTGATAAAATTGCTCCTAATGCAAAATTTGAACTATCCGTCGTTAGTTGAAATTCCTTCGAAAAATCTGGGTATGATAAAATTGGTTCATTACATAAAAGTGTTTTGCAATAATTAAAAGTTTTCACGAATTCATCATCAATGATTACCTTTTCACCTTTCTTTAGTTTTTGTGTAAGGGGTTTTACTATTTTGGCAAAGATTTTTATAAATTTCCGATAATAACCTATAAGTCCTAAAAAGCTTTTAATTTCACGGTGAGTTTTGGGAAGGGGAAATCTTTTAATTGCATCAATTTTCTTTGGATTTGGCTTTATTCCGTTTGGTGTAACAATATGTCCTAAAAATTCTACTTCTTTTCTTAAAAATTCGCTTTTATCTAATTGTACTTTTAGGTTGGCATTTCTGAGAGTTTGAAAAATTTGTTTCAGGTTCTTTATATGTTCTGTAAGGGATGTCGAAAATACTATTATATCGTCCATATATACTAAACAGATTTTATTTTGAAAATTTCTGAGAACATTATCCATTACTCTTTGGAATGTAGCTGGTGCGTTTTTTAGACCAAAGGGCATACGTAAACATTCATAGTGTCCATTTTCTGTATTAAATGCGGTTTTTTCTAAGCTGTCTGGGTGCATCTCTATCTGATGGAAGCCAGAAGCTAAATCCAGAGTTGTGAAATATCTACATCTTCCAAATTTATCCAAAATGTCATTAATATTTGGAATAGGGTAGCGGTCGTCGATTGTCTTTTCGTTGACTTTTCTATAATCTATTACTATTCTCCATTTTCTTCTTCCTGATGCGTCTAGTTTCTTCGGTACTATCCACACAGGGGATGACCAGGGTGAGATACTAGGTCGTATAATTCCATCGTTCAACATTTGTTGTATTTGTTTGTGAATTTCATCTTTATGTACTTGAGGGAATCTGTAACTTTTTGAATGACAGGGTTCTTCATCCTTAGTTCTAATTTGATGTTTAACAATATTTGTGAAACTAAGTTGATCTTTTGGTTTTTGAAAAATGTCGTTGAATTCTTCGTATAAGTTTAATAGAACATTTTTTTCTTCGTGGTTTAAGTGATTTGTTCTGATAAGAGATGAAATATCTACTTTATCAGATTCAGGTGGAATTAAATTGAAATTATAAATTTCGTGTTCGTCGGTAATTGGGGTACAAGGATAAGGGTTGGTAAATGTTATTAAATTTTGGTTTGAACAAGTATTATGGATTTCGATTTTTGCAAAACCATTTTTAGCATATGTAAGATTTTCTGGTATATAAATTCCATTTTTATTGTAACAATGAATAAGTATTTGTCCTTCTCTTATATTTACTGGTATACGTTTTGTTACGATTTCTAAGGGGTTAAGATCAAATGTATAGGTTGAAAAGTCTTCACGGAAATACAGGGGAATGACAGTGTATTTATTTACGAGTCGATTGTTTTCTACATCAATTGAAAGATTTAATTTTTGAAGATCTCGAAAACCTATTAGTCCGTCAAAATAGTCATGAAAGTCATATAAAATAAATTCTATGTTTTGGTCTGTATTAAATTCAGCAAAGGGTGGTACTGATGCTTTGTACTCAGCAATGGCTTTTCCAGTACAAGTTTTTAGTTCAGTTCTGTTTATATAAATACATTCAGGGTGATATTCGTAAATTATATAGGGTCTTATAATTGAAAATGAGCATCCGGTGTCAATTAGTAGTTTATAGATTTTATTTTTAATTTGGATTTTTATGTAAGGTAATGAGTTTGCGGTTATTTGGTTTAATTCATAAGTTAAGTTAGATTGTTTGAATTGTGATCGATTGGAAAATCCTGGTTAAAATTTGGGGATTCTTCTAAATAATCTGTGTTTTGTTGGTGGGAATATCTGTTTTTTTCAAAATATTGTTCAGGATTGATATTTTCAACATTAAAATTTTCTACACCAGACATAGGGGTAGATAAGTTTTGTTTCAAGGGTCCTGGGAAATTATTAGTATTTCTCTGAGCATAGTTTTCCACACCAGACATAGGGGTAGGAGGTTGAGGTTTAAAATGTCTGTTTGGGGTAAAAACATTTCTGTTTGGGTTTGATCCTTGTTGATTATTAAAGTTGGGCCTTTTTGTAAATTGAGGGATGAAAGATCTTTGTTGAGGTTGATTGTGTTGATTCGGAAAAGATTTTCCTCTAAAATTTCTAGAAAAGTTTTGGTGATAATATTTAGGATTAAAGTTTTGGGAATTAAAATTATGATTTTGTTGAGAAGTTCTGTTGTTTTGAAATTGGGGTTTAGAGTTTGTCTGCCTCTGTTGTGGATTTCCTAGATTTCTTTGAGCGATACGGTTTTCATATTCCTGTTCAAGTCCAGAAAATAAATCGATGGCTTGTTTAAGGGCAACAGGGTTAGATAGTTTTAAGTCAGTTTGGTATCTTTCGGGGATGAAAGTTATGAAGCGGTTTTTTGCATTGCTTTCACAAAATTCAATTTTTAATATTTGTCTATTAGGGTCTGTTTCAGTTAGGTGTATCTTATCAATTATTTGGGATCTCATATGTTGCAAACGAGAACCAAAGGCTAGAAGAGATTCATTGGGTTTAGGAAAAGCTTGATTCATTTTCATTTCGAGGGTTTCTAACGTATCATTACATGAATAAAGAGAAATTAAACGGTTTTTTAAAGCGTCCCATGTATTAAGTTCAATTCTTCCTGCACAAGTTATTTTTGCGGCACCTTTTAATTTTTGTCGCGCATGAGCAAAAACAAATTTGTGAGTAGGTTGGGGAAATTCTGCAAACATATTTTCTACCTGGGCAATATATTGTCTTAATTCCAAAGTGATACCGTCAAATTCAGGAATGAATTCAGCAAAATATTTAATTAAATTTACATCAATTGCTACCTGTGAACTTTGGGAAGTGTTCGCGGATGGTAATTGCGTTGGTTGACTCATGATGAAGGCTAATTTATTTTTAAAATAAGAAAGATTTAATTCGGTATCAGAGTCACTGGAATCAGTTTCAAAATTGCTTTTGGGATTTCTAAATTCGTTCATATAATTTTATATAACAGGAAGTAAAAATAAAAATTTGTTAACAGATAAAACAATAATAATATATAAGAAATTGTCTTGAATAATAAAATTTAATTGTGAACTGATTGATTTTTTCAAAAATAAATCAATTCAATAACATATCATCAAATAAATAAATAATGTCAAGTTCAAGTCTATATAATATTTGTTAACTTTCGCTTTTGTTTGTATTGAAAGTAAATCTTATCATTCGTGAATTAAAACACAAGATTGCAGTTTCGTCTAAATGAAAAATATCAGTTAGTAATCTGCTATAGCGATTTAAAACAAAGTCAAGGTATAGAATACAAAGAGCTATTATATTCTCATGTAAATATAACTTATCTCTTACCTTTATCTTTTCTCTTCAAGTGAAAATGCAGTTGTAAATATAAATTTATATTTGCAATAATAATTCGCTTCAATTAGTGAATTATGGAATATTATAAAATTAAAGATTTCAAAAATTCGAAAAACTTAGTCTATGTGTAATATAACACTCTTGATACTACCAATGGTAACTGTCAAAGGAAATATCGGTTTGATTGGAAAAGAGTCTCACTTACCTCCAGTAATGGTTGTTTGTTTGGGAAGTTAGTTTTTAAAAAAATAAAAATTAACAACTCAAAATCTACCAATTTTGTATTTGAGAACGTGTTGACAGTAAGAAGACAACTTTTACAATGACAATTAAACAAATTAAAATAATATAATCAGTTTTGTACAATCATCAAGATGCAGATTAATAATAACAGGATGTGCAAGATAAACAATAATTTATATCTACAGTGTGGAATTTACTAACATAATTCCCGTTATTCATCATATATATAAATGATTTGCTAAACTTTAAGAATATATTGATAATACTGTTTGCTGATGATATGACCGCGTTGCTGCGCTATCAACCTTGGGGGTCGACATTGATCCTGGGAAGCCTTGTCAATTTTCTTAGCTTCAAATTATGTGAACAAACTTTTTTTATAAGGAGTCTGCCAAAAAGTATATCTATGGACAGATTACTTACGGTGCTCTATGGGTCAAATGGCATTTTTTAACGGAATCCTAATATCTTGAAGAAAAATAGAGATATAGTAACAATTTTTTTAATTGAATCTTAGGTTTTGTAGATTAAGAGAAAATTATTTAGAATGTCATCATTTACTATTATAGGGGTGAAAATGGGGGTGAAATGGTGTAGATTTCAAAATTATATCATTTTTTCTTTTATTTATGGTATATCTCAAAGGCAAATAGAGAGATTTATGCACATTTTTTTTTAAATTGTAATGTTATTTATATAGATAAGAAAAATATTTATTACAAATAGGGGTGAGCAGGTGAAAAATAGCCAAAAAATACTGTCTGTGATTCGTTGGGCGCTGAACACGCCACTGTGGAGATCCTTTATCGTTGTCATTTTCCCCTAAAGGCATCAAAAATGGTTGTCTGATTCATTCTAATCTCTCAAAATGCAATACAAAAATTTTCTTCTACAAAAACAATAGTTATATACGTTGTTAATATGTACCCAAAGAATGTCAGATCATAAAAAAAATGAAAGATAAAAGGTATGAACGTGATACATTGCCTCTGATCATTTAGCACATACTTCAAAAACATTAACCCCTTAAAATGCAAAAATAAAAAAATATGGATCTAACTAAACATTGTCGAAAAATATTCAAAATAATTGACTGAAAATTCACTTACGGGATATATCAACGATTTTTGTGTTGTTTTTTTACTCCCATAAACCCGTTTTCATTCCTATAGTGAAAAATCATAACGATAAACGATCTACCCAATGGAAAATGATAACGAAATGGTTTTTAGAGCCGTCGTCAGCGTCCAATAAATCACTGAACAGTATTTTTTGGGGATTTTTCATGTTTTCACTCGCTCACCCCCTATTTTCACATATACTTTTGGGAGCTTTGCAATAAATATTTTTCTAATCTATATTAATTACTATACAAATAAAAAAAAAGCGTATGAATATCTCTAATTGTCTTTGATATATGTCATAAACAAAAGATCGAATTTTGAAATTTGCCCCTCATTTCCACCTCTATAATACATAACCTAAGCTTAAATTTTAAAAAATTGTGCGGCATATCAGTGTTACTTTAGCTCTAATATGTCCTGTGCAGTTTTAAACTGGGGTCATTTTCATTACTATGCACACATTTTTATGTTCCCTACGACGCTGTGTTAGAATTTTTGCAGGAATAAAGTATCAAGAGTGTTGTAGAGATGGCTTTGTGGGGCTAAAACTACTTACCTTGCACACTGACATTCACTCCAATTCAAGTAGGAAATGGGTACCGACTATTATGGCTAAACAGTTTTTAAAGCACTGTCAGCAGAAATAAAAGATTTAAACATAAATCATTTTATAGCAAGAGTGAAAAATTGTCTTTTAAAACACGCCTTTTATTCTTTCGCGGATATGATTTCAACATATAAAATTTTAATGTGTAAATGTACTTTATTGTCTATATATTAGTAAATAAGGCGTTTTATGCTCATATCATTTCAAAAACTATTCTATATTATTTGTTTTATATAAAATTAAATTTTTTATACTTTTGTCATTCTTGACTTGTAAAAGCCCAAAGTTACAATATTTTGCCATTAAATAAACAGACTGTACTATCTCACCTAACGCACAACAAACAAACGATAAGTGTATTTCTCAAATAATACATCGTTTAACAGGTCGAATTACTTTGCTCTTAGTAAGATAATAAACCAAAACTTTATATAATAGTACTTTATTCAAAGGCAGTGCCTTATCGACAACCAATTTATATCCATCAAATCACACTAATATTTCCACTACAAGCCACTAGATTTCTAGTTACGACCTGAAATTGGTCCAACCGCCCGACCAAATCAAGTCGTGAGTAGGACAATTTAATGACGGTAACCCAAGATCTAACCTATATGTCCAATTTACCTAAACATCTCTTAAACTGCTGGAGCTATAAAGAATAAATATAGAAAAGAGCGATTTTGGATTTTGGCCCTAGTTTATGGACATTCTGTATAGTAATGCAGCTTATATAAAATAGTTCAACAACTTTTGCGATCCTTAAATTAGGACGTAAACTTGTGAATGATTCAATGACATTCACCACTATTGCTCCTTTAGCATGGGAACCAAATCGCCAATAACATGTGTTGCGAGGACCGTCTAAGGTTTAAAAAATAAAATAAAAACAATATTAAAAAGCCTTTTCATATATTAAGAAATAAGCTACGATATTTACAATAAGAATTAAAAATTATTATATCATAAATACATAATACTTCAGAGCAACGTAACTTAAGTTGAATAAATATATTCCAACAACGAATCGGGATTCAAATTCAATAAATGAATTAACATAAAAACACAAATTTTTGCCACCATCGAAAAAACAAAATTGCGAAAAATTGGACAGTCTTCGTTGTACAAGGATTATCGCAACAGAGCAGAGAAAAATTCGGAAAAACTAACATTTTTATATTGTACTAATTTTAGTTACCGCATAGTTTCTTTTATCGCATCCGAGATTTGCTCGGCTGAATTGCAAATTTCCTTGTATATTTCAAATTTTTAAATAGTAATTCTTTAATAGATCAATTTAGTATTGTACAGTTAGGTGTAGATTTTATTATTCTAAATTTGTTTAAGATATAGAAATATCAAACTTGCCAAATTTCTTATGGCATAAATATATATAGTCACAAAACATTATATAAAAGCGAAATATTATATGTTGAGATTGAAAAAGTGTAGTCGCTTGTCTTGCAAGGAGAAAATTGTGTTGCAAATTGAAAAATCTACAGAAAAAATTAGAAACCTGTTTTTATGAAATTGTTTTTTTCTGGTAACGTGTTTGTTAAAGATTTTCTTCACAATTTAAGTTTTAAATTATTTATATCATAAAAATTTCATTATTGAACCTAAGTTAACAAAATGTTAAGGATTTTCTTGAATTGGACATTTTTATATAAAATGCAGAGGATAAACAGCAAAAAAATTACCAAATCATTAAACTCATCCCAATACAAAATACATTTTAATTAAATAGTTTTTGTCGCCAAATCGTTTCTATATCAAACACAATTTTTTGATATCGTTTGAACCTATGAATTTTTCAATAACACTATGACTGTTATTAACCATTAACTACTCTAGTATGTGATGAGAACTCTTTTATTGAATAAAAAATTATTTAGTTACATAAATGTGTATTGTTTCTATTTTGGAATAAAAAATCACCCCAAAGGAAAGTAAGAAAGTTATATTACACTTAATGTTTTTGCAAAATGTGTATTACCTTTGATAATGATTCTAGTATGTCATCGTTTTATGCTATTTTTTGTAAATAATTATCAAAAGATGAGCAAATATTATATTGTGATTTTTACGAAATTCCAAGAGCTTGGATTGGGCCGGAAGTTTGTTATAAGCATTTCCGATATCACAAGCATATTCTTGCAAGTACAGAAGTATACTTGTGGAACTGCCTATTGAAATTTTTCAAAGTTCACATTGGGTTATCTTAAAAAAAGTTTACCAGAGTAGTTAAGGATTAATTAAGTTTTAAATTTTTCCAACACTCTCTCACCTTGCAGAATGCACTTTTTTGACTCGATTTATCTATGCTGGGTATTAGGATCAGAAGTCGCTTTCAATTTTCAAAAAATTGGTCGTGCTAAAATGGACAACAGTTCAAAATTTGTTTTATGCTCGCATTAACTACTGTTAAAAAATATCGCTTTTCTTGAATTCCAAAGCCTTATACTAAAAGCTGTTTAATTTAGATTTAATATAATTTTATTATTTACTTATTTTATAGGTTCACTGCTAGGGCTGGAATAAGGACGGTTAAAAATTCTAAAAATCGTTGCACTTTAAAATCACTGTTTAAAAATGTATTGAACTTTTGTCCATTTTCTAAATCTGATTATTCACAAAAGAATATTGTGAACAAGGAGATATGTAAGTAAAAGTTGATAAGTAATGAAAATAGGGGGAAGAGGGGGCCGTATGTATGCGAAAGATAAGATATTTATTATCCTAGAAAAATAGCTTAAAAAATACTTTAAACTGAATCACATTATACACTTGACCATGGTACATATAATTTTTTAATAGATCACATTCTTGAACAATTATATATATTTACATAGTTTCAAAAACCCAATTACTAGTTTCGTATTAAATTATTTATTGAAGGTTATTGTGAGACGAACTTTGTCCGAGCTGAAGGAATTTTAATAAGCGACCAGTTTATCAGCACGTGTCAACATCCTATCTAAAATCCGAGTTATCTCGAGATAATAATTATTTCATCTTAGTGGAATTTATTGTCATTTAGTAGTATAGTTTCCTGTAAAATGTTATCTTGTAGTTAAAAGGGCAGGGCAGGACTACACTACCTTCCACTCATGAGCCATTATTTACTTCTTAACGCAAAACTAATATTGATAGAAAACGAAGGTGGAATAAGAATGTCAATGGCAAATCAAAACAGGTAAATTCCCGATATTGAAATCTTTGTCTACTTATAGTTCTGACGTAAAAGAAACAATTTAACAGCTGCACATCTTCCCAGAGACATTTCCGATCTGTTTAGGCATGAACCAACACATAGAAACAAAACATCTACTCCCAGAAGAACAGTTCGGTCTCAGGTAAAAATTGCCCACAGCTACATAACCGGAAGAACTGTCTAAAACAAAAAACTTATGTATGCACGGAGGACACGGCCATCCTTGCATCAAGCAGAGACCCAGAACAAATAAGGACGCCGCTTCAAACCCACATAGAAGACCATATTAGAAGACTGGATGAACAAATGGAAACTGGAAATAAACCCCAATAAAACCCAAGCAGTGCTATTTACAAAATCCACCAGAGTAAACCAAGAACCTGACTAAAGACAAGCCATAAGACCTATAATGACCTACGGTTCCCCGACGTGGACCCCAGCATCAAAGTCACAACAAAGGAAACTAGCCACCACCCAAAACAAAATATTAAGAACAATCACAAATGCAAGATATTACGTCAAAAACAAAGTAAGCCGAACAGATCTGAAGAACAATACAGAATTCATACTAGAACAAAACAAAAACACCCACAAAAGGCCAGGGCACACCAAAATGAAAAAGTGAAGCAAACACAAAAAAGGAGAACCGGTAAGAAACACAGACTCCCAGAAACATGGTCTAGCGAAAGCAAAAAAGACCACAACTACCCAAAGAACAACGAAAAGAAATAGTAGGCAATGCCTAATATAGATTGCCATAGATGTTCCCAGTACTCAACAGTTCTATTAGATCGAGCACAGGACGCGCCGCTGACGATGTCTGCCGCAATTGTAGAGGAAACTTTCGGAAGAAATCCCAACTGACCCCGGCAAAACAGCCCGGGAACATATAGTGTATCCAATAGTTGTAGATTTCGAGGTTAAAACAAAAAATCGCATTAAAGAATCTTATGCACCTACATCTGCTCTGTACAAATTTGTATGACATTTTCTATATATTTATAATAACGGTTATGTTCCTCGAAAACAAGTCAAGTGAACCTACTATTGGTTTCAAACTGAAACTATAATCAACATTTTAACGAATTGCTATGTTTTCTATTTATTGGTGAATACGGTTGCTTGTCAAGAATTTCTTGTAAATAAGTCCTCAAATTAAATTTTTCAACATGAGATAACCCCGATATTTTCTAACACCGATATTTGTTGATCACATCTTATTTTCAATGCCACATATATCTTTAAACTTTCTTTAGTGAAATTCAGAGTCAACTCGGTTTAATGACGTGTTATCTTTAATTCCAATAACCCATTTCATTGAAAAACTGAAGACAACTGGCCAAAAAAAATGTTCCAAACCCAAACAAAAACGCTCTTATGCATACACTATATATAAAAAAAGGTACAGCGATATACATCAATAAGGAACTAGATAAAAACAATAATACTCCGAAAACGGGTACACCTTATCAACAATTATGCATAACATTGTTACATAAATTAAGGTAAATTATATAATAGTGTTTGAGATACTACAGACACTGAATTGAAAAAATAACAGACACCCAAACTGATATTCACCATCTTTTTTCGTTCATTTGTTTTCAACTTTACTTCAAATTTTCGTATCTAAAAATTGTATAAATAAGTTCTAATGATTACTTTTATTACTGTTTTGGCAAAGCCTAAATGGGTAAAATAATGATAACTGTAACCAAATAACTTTTGCCATTTAATAAACTTTTGAACTTATTGCTCTCCAACAACAAATTTAACTTAAGTGTAAATTCTGAAAAAAACTAAATCAAACTTCTAACTTCGCCCAAATTTGGGCGCCAATTTCAACTAGGTTAGATAAGTTTAATTATCTAAGAGTCGAACCTTTAACCCCGGCTTCGCCCAATCGTGCCACAACGTGTTAACAAGAAAAATTTATAATGGACCTAATTTTTGTTTGTATTTAATCCGATTCATCATCAGCTCCTTGATCGAAACCCGCCAGGTCGACCGTCTGAAGATGGCCTTTGACAAGAGCATATTCGATAAGAGCTAAATGGCAGAATATGTACTGATCGGGCATCTGGATGGAATAAGCTCGCTGAGAACGTATCCTCTCAACTGTACCTCTTATGTCTGCTGTGCCGACGTCTTCTAACCTTGAGATGCAAATGTCCAACGTACAGAATGTGCCTAAAATTAGAATAATAACAAACGTTATTAAAATAACTTCAATTTACATCTGACTTGTTAGTTACCTGTTCTACCAATGCCTGCGCTGCAGTGTACCACTATTGGGGGCCCTCGAGGGTGCCCTGCCCAAGTATCACCTAGAGCTGCCACCATGCTGGCTTGTTTCCGCCTTACTCTTTCCAAAAATTCTAACATGGCTTTCGCCGAATGAGGTACGCCGTAGTCTGGCCAAGATGTAAACTGCCAGTGTGACACATCTCTAGTCTCGTCCGTCTAAAAAAGAACAAAACTTCAATTGTAGCGTATTCCTTAATAAAAAGCGGGAACGATCTTTAAAAAAAAATTGATAGATTTCAAGAGACAAACTTTGTAGTGACACTCGCATTCTACTTTAACTGACACCTTCAAGAATAACTTGTTTTTTCCTTTATGAAACGATATATCAATTGAATGCAACTGCTTATGGTGTACCTTGTATAACAATTATTTCTGATATTTGTTTAACCACCTTTTAAAGTAAAATTTCTCTTTACTCTATATATTAATCAACCTTTATATGATCTTTTTGTAACATTGTGTTACACATTCTAAAACTTGAATCTTGCTTCTCCCCATATTTCAGATATTCCATATAGTAGAATGCAACTGTTTTTGGTCAACCCCATATATATTTTTTTAATTTTTTTATCCATCCTAATGGAAATGATGTGGAACCCTTCGTTACTCACAAATATAAAAACACACCAAACTTTTATTTAAACCCTCACCGAAACTGCAACTGCTTATTGGCCACCCTATATAACAATTTTATTCAAAAATGTTTTTAACCGCTTTGTATAACTAACTCTACTTTCATCTGTATTAAAACCGTCCTGTATACACCACTGCCAATTTGTCAAACATTACAACTTATTTTTGAAGCACCCTGTATAACCATATTTTTGCTCTACACAATATTTCAACCACCCTGTATGTGCATCTGCTTAGAGGCAACCAAATATAAAATTTTTAAATAATTCTAATCACACTGTATGACCTATAATTTTACTTCGATCCATGTTTTAGATATTGCAGATATGCAACAGCTCATGTTCTATCTTACAAAAAAATATATCCAACCTGTTTGACTATAAATCTACTCCACCCGCTATTTCAATATTTAACCTTGTATTTGCAACTACTTATCGGCCACCCGGTATAACATTTTTCTACCACCCTGTATAACTATAAATCCATCAATGCCAAATATATTTCACCAAAACCGCAACTGCTTATATGGCACCGAAAATAACAATTTTGTTCAACATGTTTTTGAACCACCTTGTATGTATCACAACTACCCTGTATACGCTACTGCAGTTATGTATCCCGTTCCCATAAGAGGACAACAAGATAAAGAAATAGCACATCAGCAACACGTGCAGACGACTCATCATATGCTAAAACTGAATTCAAATACTTTCGCATATCTTAATGCTTTTGTTTCAGATTAGAATAGACGTAAACATCTTAGCGACTAGACGTATAATTTTATATTCAGTAACAAATTAAAACTTGTAATATATTTTTTTAACAGTTATTTTTGAAAACAAAAAATATTACTGGCGCAGTCATTCGGATCTGAACGAATTTCTTCAAGAAAAACGTCAGTTTTCAACTGTTGATTCAGAGAACCAAACTCCGCAAAGAAGAAAAGAATCCACAACGATCCACTACAGACCAGAGAAATCCAATGAAGATCCTCTCCTTCGTACTGTGAGTAGAAAAGTTGCTTTCCTTGTTATATATATAATTTCCTTATATTCACATTATTTACCCAGTTTATGTCTATCTCCTCGAATCTGTCTGATTCATCAAGAGAAAACAGTGCAAACGAGTTAATTTTAAGAGAACAAAATTTTGAATTTGATTTAAGTACATTATTTTCCGATTTAAACATTTCAAATAGTCCAGTTAACGATTCAAATATTTTAAATATGAATCCGAACAGACAAGCAGGTGATGTTCCAGTTTTTAAACCCAAGTTACTACAAATAATTCCACAATTTGATGGAAACCCATTAGAGCTGTCATCATTTCTTGATACTGCTAATACTATTATTAATCAGTATTGGGATCCAAACCCAGAAAATATCCAAAGCGTACAAAACATAACATTTATATACGGCATTTATTCTAAACTAATCGGTAAAGCCAGAGAAGTTTATAGTATTTGCATTGCTAAAGATTGGCACACTGTCAAAAGCGCGTTAATAGCACATTTTGGAGATCAGCGCGATGGGAATGGTTTACTTTTTGATTTAGATCAATTAAGACAATTTCAAAATGAACCTTCTTTACAATTTTATACAAGAGTTATGTCCAATTTAAGGGCATTACATAATTATGTTGACATTCACGAAAATCTTGTTCAAAATAGAACAGTTAAAAAGACATTTTATAACACCCACGCTTTAAAAATATTTTTAGCAGGACTAAAAGAGCCCTTAGGTTCTACTATTAGAGCTATGAAACCCAGCACATTAGCCGAAGCCAGACAATACATTATTGCCGAAAATAATATTCGACACTTACAAAGACCTTCCAATTTTGACAACAATCATCACAAAAACAATTTCCAACATCAAAAACAACATAATCACAACCAACATTTCAAACAAAACCCAAATCAATTTCAAACGCAAAATCAATTTCAATCTTTGAATAGAAACCAAATTCCAAGTCAATTTCTACCAAATAATTTTCAATATCAACAACCACAATTTCCTAGAGGACCAATACAAATTCAACAAAGACCAGTCCCTCAACAACAAATTTTTACAAACAGACCAATTTTCCCTCAACAACAAAGAAACTCGATTAACGTGTGGCAACCAAGAGATAATATCCCACAACAAACTCCTATTCCTATGAGTGGTGTTTCAACGATAAAACCCTATTTACAAGATCCTAGAAATCAAAGATTTTACCAAAAACCTAAAAACCCATATGGAGTACACAATCTTGAACAATTTGACCCTTCTTATGAAAATCCCGAATTTTACGATGAAAATATTCCAGAAATAGATTTTCAAAATGAAAACATTCATGAAAACTATACAGACATCAACTTACAAGAACCAGAACAAAGTTCAGAAGAAGCAAATTTTCCAACAACTGCCTCAAGGAAAAACCCTACATAGAACTACATTCTATCTATGACAAAAAGGACGTTCCTTATATAAAAATATCCAACCCTCCATTAAACCTTTTAATAGACACGGGTGCAACAAAATCGCCGAAGTAGCAGAAAACTATTTTTCAGATCTCATAAAGAAAGAACCCTTTACAATTTCTTCGATTTTTCAGACAACTACAAAAAATTATTGTATCGAAATCCCAGCGTTTTCAGAATTTAATTCTAAGAAAAATATTAAATTTTATTTATTTATGTTCCATAATTTCTTTGGCGGCTTAATAGGCTATGAAACAATGAAAGACCTCAATGTTCAAATTGATATAAGAAATTTCACTTTGAAAACTCCAACTTCCAAAATTAATCTAGATCATTATGAAACAAAGAACAAGCTTTTATTCTTTGCCCGACTAGAACACCATACCATTGAAACCCTTAAAGTTCCAGTTAACATTCAAAATGGCGAAATTGAGATAAATACAATGAAATTAGGTAATTGTTTTATCCCAGGAGGTATAACAACCGCAATAAAGGGTTATGCCAACGTGGAAATTCAAAATAACACTGATGACCCCCAAGAAATAAAATTATATTCTCCCATATCTGTAAAACTTTTCAATCAAAATGACTTTGAAATTTTTCATGCAACAATATATCCCAACGAAGAACAATACATTCCAAAAAACGGCATTATGAACTTAATCCGAACTCAACACTAGACATATAATTTTATATTCAGTAACAAATTAAAACTTTTTCCGCTCGATTAAACTTTTAAATATATTTTTTAAAAAGTTATTTTTGAAAGCAAAAAATATTACTCTGCTTATTGGTCAACCAATATAACATTTTTAAAATAATTATTATATCAATTCTTTACCCTATCCTATCTTTGCAACTTATTATGAACTACACTATCTCACATTTTTTCATTATTTTTTTTCAGGATATATTAAAGTATAATTTCTCTCCACACTTCATTTAAACCAACCTTCATTTACAACTTTTTCTAACTTTGTTTGAATGACACTGTATAACTATAACTTTACTCCGCACCATACTTCAGGTACTCTATATATGGAAGTGCTATATAACAAAATTTTTCTAGCATTTTTACCGGCCCTAACTGTAAGCCACCCTATATTTCAACAACCTTTTATATGGAACTACTTATTTGCCACCAAATATAACATTTTGTACGACCCTGTATCCTTAGAACCCTACCTCACCCTATATTTCAACCATCCTATATATGTAACTACTTGTGAATATAAAACAAGTTTTTAACCACAACATAAACTATAATTCCAGTCCATCTTATATTTCGAACACCCTGAATAAACAAATGCTTCTAACATTTCTTTAACCCCTTTATATAACTATAGTATCTTATGAACACAATTCAAAGATCTTAACTGCTTACCCAAGACCCTTTTTCAGCCACTTGGTATTTGGAACTGTTTATGGCCCACTCATATAACTTTTTGGGACAACCCCATATAACTAATTCCACTCCCCCTTATTTCTACCACATCGTATATATCCACCTGCTTATAGGACACCAAATATAACTTTTTTAGATTTTTCAAATTCACGTAATTCTACTCCGCTCTAAGTTTCCTATACACAGAACACCCTGTAAAATTACGCTTGATATATGTTGATTTTTGTTAAATCGAAACATGTTACATTTGCACATTCCGAATTTTGAATAAAAGCTAAGCTGATGCCAGTATCTAATATTTTGTGCGTGCGGTGGAACTAATTGAGTAATTGAAATACCCAACATGGTAGAAGTTTTTTCGCTATATCTACCGTTTCTGTCAATTTAGTGAGATAAAATGTCTACCAGATATTAAGTCAACTTATGGGCTTCGCAACAAAAAAAGATTCAGACCAAAAAGTTAAGTAGTTCTTACGTGATGCCCGAACAAACAAACAAACAGACAAACTTACAATTTATACTATTATATAGATAGATACATACGGGACCTCACTTTAGGGCTAAAGCCAAAAATGAGTACGACTATCTTTTGTTATTACGAGCAAAGAAGCTATTTATTAAGTTGAAAAAAATAATAACAAAGACTGGCATAGAGATTTAAAGGAGGTAAGTCGGAAAATGGGAAAGAACTAAACAAACAAGATGAAGAAGGAGAAGTGGAATGTCAATTAAGATAAACTGAACGATAAAATAGCGAGTTGGTAAAAAGTAGTTAAAATAAAAAATTCTAAGACACAAAAAGGACTTCCGGTTAAGATGGCGGGGCAACCGCATGTGGGTGTGTTAGGGTAGAAATTCTTTAGTAAAATTAATAGTTGTTCAAAAATTCAATCGTTTTTTTATTTAATCTTGCCCAAATACACTTATAAAGTGTTATAGACGCTCATGAATTTGTGCAAGTTTTAGTGATAAAGCCCGAGGTCCTAGGCTGCCCTACCCTGTAAATATAGCTTTGTACATATAATATATTATCTTTACGGATTTTTTACACTGGATAACCTTGAATGAAGAAGAAAAAGAAAATACAAAAAGCATACATACTAAAATCAAAATATTATGACGAATAAAAAAAATCTAAAAAGGAACTAGAATAGGGGCATCCTATATGAAACAATGAAAAATAAACCAGATTTTATCGCTATATCCGAAACAAAGAAAAAAGTACAAGGCACGCAAAATGAGAAAAATACATGCACATATATATTGTATATTGAAGTCAAAATAGAGGAACAGGTAAAAAGATGGGTATCCTGCTCATACAAAAAAAAAATAAGAAGAATATATCTAGCTGGGAAACAGTAAACGAGAGATTGCTAAAAGTTAATGTGAAGTGAAAGGGTACAAAATAATAAGAATAACTCAAATCGGTTATGTCAACAAGACGCACTTAGAATAATGAACGGTTATTTCAAACATAAAGAGATCCACACATATAAATGAACTTAACGTGCGAGAAACCCAAGAACAGTAATCGATCTTCTAATTATGAGACAAGAAACCAGAATAAGTATCCACGACGTCAGAGTATGCAGATCTGTATACTGTGGAAGTGGCTACCATTTATAAAAAACTACACTAATAATGCCTACAACCGGAATGAATAAACTTAAACAAAACCCAATAAAAAACGACCCCACATTAAAAGATATCGGAACATCATAATTCACTCAGCGATTTTTAAAAACGAAAATTTATAGAGGTTAGACCAATAAAATATTAATCAAAAGCATATACCAAGAAACAAAAGAAGCCTTAAGACAAAAAAACTTGTGAGAAAAACTCAACATTTTTGATGGACGATAAACCACAAGAGATGAAGGAACAGAAATAATAGCTATACAGCATAAATAGCAATAAACTCCCTACCACCAGATTAATGGAGAACAAATAACTATAATATTGAAATAACAAAAATAAGGAGTAGCATAGCAAAAAAATCCATACAGAACGGAACAAACAAATGGTGAATCAGAACCCAAAACTCCAAAACATAGAAAGAAGAGTGGATTACAAGAATAAACAAAAAAAGAAGTTTGTAACAATAATAAATAAATGGAATAATAATAATAATGCAAGGATAATCAGTCATATGAATCTAAGGTACAAAACGGCTTTAGAGCAAGCCGATTAACAATTGATAGTATATTGTGTTTGTGCCGAAGAATAGAGAAGAAAACCGTAAGATCACAAGAAGTGCACCTACTGCTAGAAGATCTGAAGTAAGCATATGACACAGCACTTGGTTCAAAACTATGGAAGCTCTAGAAAAAACCAAAACATAAATGTAACAAAAATAGATGCTATTAAAGAATTGTATAGTGACACAACAGCCAGAATTAAAATAAGAAATAAAGTAAATCATGAATCCACAACATCAAAAGGCCTTAAGCCAGGATTTTTATGTCCCCAATTTTACTTATTATATATGTGCATGAAGCTTTAAGACTAGAGATGAAAAAATGTGCACGTGTGAGAATACCTATCGGAGACAACATTATGGGGTTGATCAAGTAGTAATTGCACATGATAAAGAAGAACTAAAAAACATCTTTAGAAAACTCACAGAGGAATACCCAAAGTGAAGTCAACACCAAAAAGGCGCATGATGGGAAAACCCATCAGAGGATTTAGATCTATAAGAGAAAAATTAGAAGTTGTAAGGAATGTCTAGGCATAATCTTAACATCAATGGGACGAAGTAAAGAAACAATTAACAACAGAGTAATTAAAGGGAACAAGAAAAATTACACTCGAACATATAAGAAACAAAGAAATCAGAAGACACATGAAAGTGGTAAGAACGTTAATACAGGGCACAGAAGCAACATTTGATATGGTACGGACACGTGAAATGTACAAGGGAAGAAAAACACCCTGAAATTATTTTAAAATGGACCGGAAAATAGAAAACGAGGCAGACCATCTCAAACTAGGGACGTTGCGATACCACTAAAGTGTCGAAACCGGTACCCGTAGTAGTATCGAAATAAAGGTATCGATACTGGCATCAAAAGAAAGTATCGATTCCAATTTAGTGGGGGAGAACTCTTATATTCGGGAAATATGAATTTAGAGGGGGGGTAACTGGTTTCAGACTATTGATACCACCAACAAGTATCGATACTGATATCGAAACATAAATACCCATATGGGTATCCAAGTATTGTCAAAAAGTATCGATACCTAAAATACCCAGTATCGAAACCAAAGTATCGAGATGTTGGTATCATATCAGTAGCATCGCAACCACAGAAATATCAAAACAATATCTTGAAATTGAGGCATTATTTGGAGAGGAGATCCAGGAGACGCTTACAGTGCAATGGACGCGCAGTATCAAATTGTTTGCTCGACTGTGGAGCAGAAATGGACCAAATCAGAAAGTTTATGAGATGAGGTCATTGAAAGTTTTTAAGACATCTTAATTACTTCAGGAACGGATGCTTTAAAACACAGTAAGTAGGCAGTGACTCTGGTGATGTTGTTTCGATGATGAAAAATAGTTTCGACTACACGATACCTTAAGACGTCCAGCATACGTTATTTTTTACTATTGTACTGTTGCAAGCGGTAAGAACAAAAACATAAAAAAACTCTAATTAAAATTATTGTTACCAAATCTGCGAAAACCATCAAAAATAGAAAGTATATGTATATCTAAGAAATTTCCTGTAAAAACTTACCTTTTTGTTGGTTAAACTTATACTAGTAACAGTATAATCCGTATCTGTCTCAACGGCTACCGTCTTAACTACAAATTGACCATAAGTTGCCTCACCACCAACTTCCGTCTCCCAATATTGGTGGCATTTCGGCCTACTCCTTTCCATTGCTCTTGTGGTCATCACGATCACTAAGCAATGTTGTTCCCATATCATCCGCCAAAAGTCCGGAGTCGTTTTAGGAAGAGGACCTGCAAGAAATCTCTAGATTCCAGATCTGTCGGACACGGCGACTAAATTTTTTGCTTACCTTGCGTATTGATAAAAGCGTTCTTCTGTTTATATCCGTCTACGAAATTGGCATGAATATAATCGCTATCTTTGTCGTTATCCAATTCCGATAGTATCACCCGACTGTGGTCATAGCAAAGGACATCTGTATACCTATTTTTGGGGAGATTGTTTTTCGATTTGGCTACGTTAAATGTACCGTCAGGGGGTCTGGACCTGAAACAAAGAATACATTTTTAACATAGTTATTAGAGTGGAGCGGAAACAACTTATTTTTCAACCGTTTCTTAACAACTCCCCCTCGAGTATCGATTTTACAAGTTAAATATAATTCGAAATAAGTAGAAAAAATGTCTAGCATTAAAAACAACGAAAACAAGCTCATCGACAATTTATAAATACTGAAATTTCAGAAAAATTTATTATAATGATTTTTGGATTAATAAAAAATTACACAATTTTCCTCCAAAATCAAATTATTAATGAAATACTACTGAAATAACTTTTTTTCCATTGCTTTTTACTATGTCTGTGACATGTGTAGCACCAAAAGTAAAAATAAATACATAAACTTTTCAATTATTTATTATTAGTGAAATTTCAATTATTTTACAATAATAAACGTTAAAACAGAAGTATGATTATTTGTTAAAGAACAAGTAAGTTGAGGTGAGAAAATATTAGAAAATTACTCAGATATAATTAGTTTTTCTAATGTCCCTAGAATTTTTTGATTGGAGCCACACATGGTCTCAATTTGCAGCCTACAAAAATAAGAATTATTGGCTTTTGAGTGTTTTTATGTATATCGTATCGAAATATGAGCGTTATTTTTTCCAGAGAAACTAGTAAACAATAATCTAACAAACACTTTTTCATATGTAACGACCAATAGGATAAAAAAATCTATTTCTAGTAATTTTGTTAAATGATATTTTTTTAATATTAACAAAACTTCCTACAAACACTTAACTATCCTTCTAGGAAGGTCTTAACATTCTCAATCTCTTTTTTTTTTAATATCAAATAAATATTGGATTACGAAAAAGATTTACGTATTTTATAATTCGTCAGAAATTCCAAATAATAATTTTAAAAAATTTATTTGTACTAACTATAATACAAAATGCGAAGACATTGACTCAAGATGTGATGCGTTTTGATCTATAGAATGCTTGTGCATTTTTTTTATTCCAAGATTCACAAATTTTATTTTATTTTTTTGTGTAATTAGTAGCCTTCATACCTCGGCAAAATGTCGGTAGACATTTTAATAATCCAAAAATAAAAAACGTAAGTAAGACTTTATGGACCTTGTTAAACCTAAATTGATATAAAAAAATTAAAGAAAAGACTGAACATTTAGTTTAGGTTAAAATATTCTGACCCTATTTGCCTTCGCGTACGAAAAAATGTGTGCATTAAGTATTGTTTTTAAAAATTCAATAAATTGTGTTATGTTGTAATACAAGAGCACCAATCGACCAAATCTTGTTGGTAATTTCTAGGTAGATGAAATCATTTAGTTCCAAACCTATTAGAAACCGACTGGAAAGAGAAAAATACCGTCAGCATCATTGCTTTACCTAATTTCAGCATATTCTTGCATAAGACCGTTTCGGCCCCTATCTCTGACGTAGTCCACGAGCTGAACAGCCGTGAGGGCGGCACCGTCGCCGTGGAGGGAATCGTCATCGGAAAATCCGCTAGAGGCGCTGCTGGGCGGATTCAAGTTGCCCTCTTCCGCCCAACTGTCGCCCATCAAGGCGGCACCGTTCGAACCTGAAAATTCGATGTCGCTAGTAGCGTTGCGTTTCTGTGGGGACGGCGTTTTGCCATCTGGAATTGAAAGGAAGACTGTCAAAATAACGCACATACCCATTAAAAACATTATATAATATACTTATATACCGTTGAGATAAGTAGTAAATGATTTCAATAAATTTAACAATTACGTCATTAGCATTTAGCGAATATAAAGTAAGTAACTTAGAATACAAATTGAATGCTTAATTAGTGCAATAATAATAAGTGGAATATTTTCAAACAGTAATCTATTATGTAACTGCGATATGAAATATCTTATCGATATTTAAAACTCACTGATAAAGAAATCACAAAACACCCAGAAGATGATGTTTAAATTTAATATTGTTGTGGTAAAACAAAAATGCTATAGTAAGGAGTAAATGATTAAAAATTAATTAAAAAATTCCATGGAGTTTAATTTTTTTTATTCAGTTTGTTAAAAATGTGTTTGTCCACCGAGGTTATCTATATACTCCCCGATACGTTTGGCACTCTCGAAATGAAAAACCCACCTCCCATAAATCAATAATTCAACCTCTTTCAAATTCAATTTTTTTGGGTAAATTTAAAAAATGTAAAAAACGACTACAATATTGATTGATAAAAAAAGTATATATGAAAAAACATTCACCGAACCTTAACAAAACAATATTAAATAATTTATACATCTTCTTCTGGGGGTTGCGTCAGAGAGTATCTATATATGAATAGGCAAAGACAAAACGATTAGGTACCATTTTCTCCTCTGTTTCTCAACCGTATTTCTTCATTTTTGTTTTGTTTAGTAGCTACTGATGACCTTCAGTGCTGAATGCTAATCTTAATTTATAATATTGGTTCATTCATTAAATAAAATATAATCAAAATTCATTATTTACCTCAATAATGTCAATGCCAAACAACTGAATGTGCCGCCCCCGCCAGACTCAAAACATTGAGTAATTATATATAGACAGACCAATGCTGTTATATACTTAAAGCATGTACTTCTAGAAGTGGCATGCAAGCGTTGTTATTGTTTAGTGGGTAAAGTAATCGTTGTATATTATAATTATACAGGGCGATTTCAGATATGTTTGAAATCATTTTTTTCGTGGGTGGCACATAAGCAGTTGCATATATAGAGTGTTTAAAATATAGAGAAGAGTGCAATTATAACTAATAAAATAATTATATAGGGAAGCCCATTAGCGGTTGAATTTACAGGGTTCTTGGAATAGAAGGTGCAGTAGAATTACAATTATACAGTGTGGTGCAAAAAATGTTATACATAGATGCATATACAGGGTGGCGGAAATGGAAATGTAACCCATAAGCAGTTGTATATATAGTTAAGATGAAATATAGGGTGAGAGGAATTATAGATATACAGGATGGTGATAAAAAATGTTAGAAAAGGAAATGATTTATAGAGTAGACCACGAGGAGTTCCATATATATAATGATTGAAATATAGGTCAGAGTAGAATTATAGTTACAGAAGATAATTAAAAATTTCATAAACAAAAAGAGTAAATATGGTGGGTCATAGGCGGTGGCATATACAGAATGGTTTACCCGGTGGTTCAAAAATGTTAAAAAATATTATGCGTGGTCCATGAGCAGTTGCATATACAGGGTCGTGGAAATATATAATGAGATGGAATTATTATAATGAGGATTTTAATAAATGTTAGAGAATTGAGTGCAATTATAGCTATACAGGGGGGTTAGAAAAAATAAATATGTAGGGTAGCCAATTGCCGGTTGAATTGTTGTCATATTAAATTAAGAATTACGAATTTGAATACAAATAAAGTTCTATGAATTATATCTGAAAAAAACTTGAATTTCGTTACTTATTTTCGAGGAAACTATCACACAGAGGTTCCGAATCTGGATCCGTTCTGTGTAATTGCTGTTCTCCCTAAAGTCCTAGGATAGAATGTCACGATAAAATGTTCATGTTACTTAACCTGCCAGAGATATTGACACAATTGGTCGAATTTCGACCACTGGGCGACAGCTAGTATTTGATAATAAGTTAAATATAATTAGTTTCGACTATCAAAAACAATCGATGATTTTATTTCGATAATCACGATACAAGTACTAAAAAAGTAAAATAAGCACAATTTAAATGTATATTTTTCATAACACCAACCAACAATTCTCGTGTATGTGAAAAAATAGCTGTCAAAGCTTAGATTAAATATTTGCAATGAATACTTTTATGTTTTTTTGGGCAATAACACCACAATAGAAATAAAACGAAGTATATTGCAGGAATACCAAACGTTTCAAAGTCTATTCTGACTTTGGTAAAAAAAAACATAAAAGTAATCAAGAATATGCCACAAACAACGTTTAGAAGACAATTTGCAATGAAGTAGAAGCGAGATACAACATGAAAAAATGCACGCTACAAGACTTAGGTTGTTCTATTGTAACTAGTAGTCTAGTTGACTTGTGCTCAAGATGGCGGGACAGCCACACACTTGAACAACTAATGACAATTTAGTTTGATTGTTAAAACATAAGGTTATGTTAAGTTGTTCAACGAATGGAATATTATGCTAATTGTGAAAAGTTTTAGCAAGTTTAGAATAGTGCATATTCTCCAGCTTTATTTACGCCTTTTTTGGACTTTATGGACGCTCTAAGCTGTGCAAGACACTCAAACCGTGCAATACTGTAAGCAGTGCAAGACACTCAAACCGTGCAATACTGGAAAAACTGTGCAACCTTTGGTGTGTCACAGATATATAAAAATAAAGTTTTGTAGCCTAACACCAAACTTTTATTTTTTCACTCGACGCACGTTTCAACATCTAAAATGTCATCATCTGGAGTAAACCAAAACCGATAACAAAACTGATGCAATACTGATAAACGTAGTAATGTCTAAAACAGCGCAGAGGACTCGAATGGCTGCCATAGTTCTAAACAGAAGTATTTAGTTCAAGGCGGTAGCCAGCGGGCGTTCGGGGGTTCCAACACTCCCGAAATTTGGGATTGAAGATTTAATTTCAATGAATTAACAAGTTTCTTCAAAACAGTACATTATTTTACTTTTCGCGGTCCTAACCAATCCATCAATATAAAAAATGCTAAAGTAATTAACCCCCCCTCCCCTGAAATTTTTTCTGGCTACGGACTTGATATCAACCATCGTTAAAGTTGGTAATTAAAGGTAAGTTCAACAATGGTGACTATCGATCGTTTTTACATCTTTATTTCAAGACAAAAATCGTAAATAATAGTAAAAATTGAAGGGAATATAAATTCTTTCTGGAGGTCTTTTGTTTGTATAACAAGTTTTTTAAGGAAATAGATTCTAATACCTGACGGATTTTGTCATCTTCACCCAAAAAGCGCCCCCTTAAACTTTTTACGACATTTGTTTAGTTATAATATTGTCATCGCTCCGGAGAAAATTTGACTCCTCGATACTGCTTATCGTCAGTCAAGCTGACGTTGACACTGCATATATTGAGTTGTTTGAAATGAAAAATGAGTGAAGTCCATAATGCTAGAAGGCTTATAAATGTGATCTGTGTGAGTTTTTACTTTTTATTATGCTCATTTTGCGGTAAGTTTTACGCAAACTATTTGTTTGGCAAAACTAGCCTAATTGGCACTTAAAATAGGTAAAAACTCAAGTTTCTTAATAAGTCTAAACGAGTTTTTTAACTAAATCAGTTATTTTTGGTACATAAAAGAAAACAAACGAAACTGTAGTTTCAAGATTCTACCTTAGAGCATATAATTCTGGAGGTAGCCTACAATGCACAAATAGAGCATCTTGTTATTTCACTTGGTGGTTGGTAGCAGTCAATGAACTACATAGATGTACCTCATTGGAAGCTGCTCCCAATCGAGTGAAATAGCCTCTTGCTTTCTCTATTACGATCCCTGTCTAGTCTTCTATACTATTATAAAATTGTAAGTTTGTCTGTTTGTTTGTTTGTTTGTTCGGGCATCACGTAAGAACTTTTTTGTTGCAAAGCCTATAGTTTGACTTAAAATCTGATATACACTTTATCTCCCTACATTGAGAGAAACGTTTGATATAGCGAAAAAAGTTCTATCAGGTTGGGTTGTACATAATTACTCTATTGGTTCCAGCGCACGCACCAAATATTAGATACTTGCATCAACTTAGGTTTTATTCAAAATTCGGAATATGCCAATGTAACATGTTTCGATTTTAAAAAAATCAACTGATATATGAATAGAAATTTTACAGGGTTCTATATATAGGAAACTTAGAGCGGAGTAATTACGTGTATTTAAAAAATCTTTAAAAAAAGTGATATTGGGTGGACCTTAAGCAGCTGCATATATACAATGTGGTTGAAATAAGAGGGGAGTGGAATTAATTAAACGGGATGCTTGAAAAAGAGTTGAACTGAGTGGACCATAAATAATTGCATATACCAGGCAGTTGAAAAAAGGATGGATATTTATACAGGGTGGATTACAAAATATTATAATTTTTGGCTCATAAATAATTGCATATAAAATGTGGTGGAAATGAGGGTAGAAAGAATTATATTTATACATGGTGGATGCAAAAATCTTACAAAAATGTGTAATGTAAGCAGTTATGATATCTGAATTATCTTCTTGAGTTATAGTTATGAAACGGGTTGAAAAAGTGTTGGAAACAGTTATTTATGAAGTGTTGTTGAAATATAAGATGGAGTGGAATTATAGTTTATAGGGTGGTTAAAAAAATTGTTTAACATCCATAAGTAGTTGCTTATATAGGATGGTTGAAATATATAGCGGAGTATAATTACAGTTATACAGGTGGGTTTAAAAAACTTTACAAAGAAATGTTTTGATCTACACGCTGTATCATATACTATTGTTATATAGGGTGGCCAATAAGCAATTGTAGTTTGGGTGGAATATGTCGGGGAGTGGTGGATTTATATTTATACAGGATGGTACAAAATGTTATTCTGGGTGGTCGATTAGAAGTTGCCTATACAATAGTTGAAATAGACAGCAGTAAAATTATAGGTATATAAAATATAAGGTGGAGACAAATTATACTATCCTCGGTGGCTCAAAGAATATCAGAAAAATGGATGGATAAGATAGTTAATATATAGTGGTGCAGAGTGATAGTTAAGTGTTTAAAAAAATTTTATATTTGGTAGTCCCTAAGGAAAGCATATACAAGGTGATTGAGAAATTATGTAGAGTAAAATGGTTCAAAAACGTATGGACAAATAAGTTATAATGGTTGACTAATTGGTAGCAGTATAAACATGATGGTTTAAATAAAGATGTAAGTAGAGTTATAATTATACAAGGTGGTTAAAAAAATTGGACAAAATTGTTATATAAGGTGGTTAATTAGTTGCAGTTTTTGAGAATTATGTTGGGGATTGGTGAAGTTATAGTTATACAGAGTGGGTGGTGCAAACAATGTTATAATGGGTAGTTGTATATAGAAGGTGGTTGAAATCGAGGGCAGAGTAGAGTTATAGTTTTACAGCGTGTATCGAAACATGTTGAAAAAAAATATATAGGATAGATCACGAACAGAAAAAGTTGTTATATAAGACTATTTCTTTTTGCACAGAATTGTACATTCCATATGCGGGTGAAGCCGCGGGTACCGGCTAGTGTCATATATTTGTACAGTTCACGTTACCTCCAGAAATATAAACTCTAGTGTTTCAATAGTGTAATTAAAATTCAATTTTGAATTTGTTGTCAAATTTCATTACATAAGAGTGACAAGGAATCATAAATCGTTAATAACTCTGCATTTTAAGGATTTTGAACTTTAATTTCGTTTTTGTTGCGAATAATGATAACGACGTTTGTTTTCCACTTGATATCGTTGTAACAGAGGTGCAGAATTGCACATTCGTCAATTCTTTGACTTTACACAACAGCAAAGATTCATGGCTAGATGACACAAATATAACGAGTTACAAAATACAGCGGTGGTCTTGATGTAACCCCAATATAAATTTCTCTCAAAACGAAGAAGGTACACTGTATACAGTGTTTAGAATTTTGAAGGTTTCGCGACAGTTGGTGCAACAGAACTGAAAAATGCAACCCGAGATGTTATTGATTTAAAAAGAGTCCAGGCAAGTCACAAAAGTTTCGTAGTCACTGATAAATAAGTTGATTTGCCTACAGATTTTGACCATTTTTGTATTTTGAAGTGTTATATACAAATTCAAGATTATAAGTTGAACCTACCGTAACAAATAGGCGTCTCGGCCCCCGTCGTACTGGTCATTGACAGCAAGCAGTGCGACAACCAACCATTATGGTCCAACTCCAAAGAACCGCCGAGCTGTATCGGCAGCGACTCCCTCGGGATGTGACTCGATAACTGAGCTATCGACACCGTGTAAACTCTTTCACGGAGTTTCTCTCTAACGAACAACCTGAGGATCTTGAAGGGAGCTTTGAACCACAACGGGGCTGTCACTATGAGGACTTTCTTCAGTTTGGCTGGGTAACCACCCTGGAACAAAGAACAAGAACATTTTATTATAATTTATTCTATGAATAAAAAATCGAAATATATCTATGTTAATGGGTTTACAAATAAAATGCAAATGAAAGTACTTTACAAATTCACATAACGCAATAAATTTCTCCACTTATTTCAACACATTGGTTGAAAATATTTACGCTGAGTACGTAATATAATATAATAATAATTTTATTGTCAATCCTTTGATGTTTGCTCATTAATTTGTATCCATGGGAGTTTTATTGAGAATTCAAATTGTTGCCAATAGATGGCACTGACCGTTCTATTTAAATAAACAAATTTAATCATAATCTTGATAAGTAATCACGGTATTGCTTGTATAATTATAAAATAATTTATTTTGCAGAAGAACCGATTTAAAGATAAAAAATTGTGTAAAACTGTATGTGTCATTTCTTTGAAATTTACGCTTTTTGCATTTATTTTCCAGATTTTGTGAAAATTAATCACGATACTGCTTGTATAATTATAAAATAATTTAATTTACAGGAGAACCGTTTTAAATAGAAAAAATTGTGTAAAAGTTATGTGAAATTTCTATGATGCTTACGGTTTTTGTATTTATTTTTCCGATTTTATGAAAATGTATATGTTACGTTATAGGAAAATATATACAAATACAATTTAAAATATTCAAATTGATGATAAGCGGTTTCAGAGAAATCAGTGGCGATTCATTGAACGGCAGTTTCTTAACAACCGTTAATATTTACCTTTTGATGATATAGTATGTGACGCTTAAATTCATATCCTAATCGAATGTTCATATCAGGTTTTGAGACAATATTTTGAATATCTGGCGGTCTACTCATTATTGTCCATAATTATTGTAAATAAGTCATATGTGAAATGTGAAATTATGTCAAACGGTTTTGCTCATTTCCTATTAACATGAAGGGCTTTAGAGATTCGCCATCGAAAAATTATTTGCAATTCGAAAGACAATCATTTTTAAACAGGTAAAGGACCAAAATCATATCCTTGTGGAATAACTGAATTCGCGATATAACTTTCTGATTGTAAGTCTGTGTCCCACGTAAAAGCAATATAGGCGTTTTGGGTGGTGCTATTAAACACATAAAAATAATCCATTTTGTCCTTACAGGAAAATAAATTCGTACAATTTCAGCCAAGTTGTCGTATCGCACCGCCCGCACCGCGCAAATAGGGTTAACGCGGAACACAGCCTTAAGAGACAAAATGGGTTCAAAAGCGAAGAGGTGTATTATACACGTCCACTCAGTTTCCTTTCTCTCTCATCCAGAGTTACGATTCCATTTGTACAGCCGCCAGTACCTCACGTACTAGCCTTAGGCAAAACTTCTCTGGACAGAACAAATTGGTCGAATACTCTAGAACGCACAACCCAAAGAGAGCCCAGGATAGTCTACTTCCACAGTTAGTCGTATGAAATCTGCGTCTGACCGGCACTCTTAAATGAATCATTTTATTTAGATCTAGGCAGCTAATAAAAGGACTAACAACTTTATGCAAAAAGTATTAATCCGCAGAAGTGCTCCTGTTCTCCAAGAAGGACAACCCTAAAGATTTAATAAGATCGTACGTGTATACATTCTCTTTGAAGTACCATCTTAAATGCAACAATACTTTGACATTTATTTTGCACCAGTTCCAAAAGAACGATATGTGACAGGTATAATGGTCACTAAACAAGGCAACCACAACCCAGAATTGATCTAACTAAAGAGCAGTAGAACAATTTCAATATGGTTACTGAAATTTCGGAGAAGAATCTATGAGTAAACCCCAAAAACTTTAAGGCATGTGATGTTATAACCTCTATATGTTTAAATTTTTAAATTGAAGAGTGAATTGCACCATTAACTAATTCATATTTTAGTGTGAATCTCAGTAATAATCTGATCTAAACAACCTAATGTCATCAGCGATCATCAGAAAAAGGCTCCTATTTGGTTAAAAGGTCTTAAGGTCAACTAGGAAGAGGCTGAAAACGATGGCAAGGGTAGGGCCACAAGGGGATCCTTGGGGGACTCCAGACAGCGCGAGTATTTCACTCGAGACTGAACTATCAGTCTTCAGCATGTGAGATCTGCCTGCAAGGGATTTTTTTGAGCTAAAACAGCAGCAGCAGGAGATGGTGCTTGACTCTTATCAAGAGCTGTCAGTCAGTCAACCTGTTTTCCCCTTCCACTTTTTAACAAATTATATAATACCAAAATATCTGCACCACATTATATTACATCCTGTAGTGTACTTTTATTGACTCCCATATCAAACAATTAATTATTATCTCCATCTTATGCGGTAAACGTATCACCATGAAATTTTTTTAATTGGCAATTGTTTGTGGATACGCCCCTTTATACTAGACTACCACACAACAGTTAACATTAAAACACAATGTAACGCGATTTGCATACGCCGATGCAAAAGTTAACAACATTCACAGGCGAATTAAATATTCGAAAATTTTATGTAATCATTAATTTTCAATTCTATCACGGACGATGCATATCATCCGATCTGTAGTGCGATTACAATGGAAGTTAGCAAAGCATACAAATGTTTGTTTAGAACAATCGATTTTGTTCGTTAGTAAAAAGTGAAATTCGCCCAATTAGACCGAAACGGTGTGAAAAGAGAAAGATTTTTTAGATTTTAACAGTATCGGACTCGCTGATTAACCGTTTGTTCTTTCAAAATAATTAGATCTTTATCAAAGGTGTAATTAAGACGTAATTAAATGAGCTTCGCTTGCGTTATAAAGAAGATTTATGATGATTTTTTTTTTTGGGTTTCGATACCCTCTGTTTGTTTTCGGATTGAATCATTTACTGGTAATTAACAATATGATTAGATTTTGGGAATTAATTTAGGCCAGGTCGTTTGCAGAAAAAGAGACTTTTTGATGACAAAATGAATAGTAAAACCAAACTAATACCAACGTATTCCAAGGATTGTCTTCTAAATGTTGTTTGTGGCATATTCTTGATTATTTTTATGTTTTTTTTTGGGCAATAACACCACAATCGAAATAAAACGACGTATATTGATGGAAAACCAAATGCTTCAAAGTCTATTCTGACTTCGTTGTCAATGGCTTTATATTTATTTATTTAATTTAAATCAATAAATATAAAGCCATTGACAACGAAATTGATTTAAATTAAATAAATAAATATAAAGCCATTGACAACGAAGTCAGAATAGACTTTGAAACATTTGGTTTTCCATCAATATACGTCGTTTTATTTCGATTGTGGTGTTATTGCCCAAAAAAACATAAAAAAGTATTCCAAGGATATAAAGAAATTTAAAAAAACACAAAACTGACAGTAACTTCATTTGTTGCTTTTATTTAATTTTGTGTTTTTGGAAAAAAATATTGTACAATTTTAAGTGTCAAAATAGCATAATTAGATACAGTTTTCAAAAGCAATTATCATTTTCGGTATTGTCAAAAATTAAGGTATTTTACTTCTAAGCCACTTACATATTTTTGACTAACCTCGTTTAGTATTGAACAAAGTGACGTGATAATTTCGTTTTAGGTTTCAGACGATGCAATATTAATATGTAAAATATATTTTTTCTAAATAATAATATACATAATACAGTACAGATATTTTGGCAGGTGTTGGTACTGATCAGTACGAACTAGAGACTGAAAGACATATCTATACTATCTTGTATAGTGAAGGACCTATTCAATTATTAAGTTCCTTGGAAAATTCAATACATCTGACAACCTCGCCGTGCGTGAATAATACTGCGAAACAGAAACTGACAGAAAGCGTAAACTAAACAGTGAAATATACTTAAGTTTTAAATTTTATGATGGCTCCTGGAAATATATACATTGTGCACTGTATGTATTTATAAGACAATATTACTGCTACTTTTCAATAGATTCTTAAATTATAAAGCATTATAAGGGAATTATTTGCAACTTGTTGTTTTGTTTTTGTTACATTGTTGTTTTTTTAACATTTCCTTGTCTGAGTAAGCATTTGAATTAAAAAAAAACAAAGTGTAAGTACTTAAAACGTATCATACCCGACGACTTTACCAACATAGAATTGAGAAATTTTACAAAAAACAAGAATTTGCAACATTATGAGAAACTCCAATAATGCAGTGATTTTTTATTCCAAGCTTAATATTTTCACATTCATATTTCGTAAACATAAACAAAACCTTCACAGTTGTTTCCTGAATGATCTTAGTGGCATCTTTAATGTTCAAGTACATATTTTTATGTTTTTTTTTGGACAATAACACCACAATCGAAATAAAACGACGTATATTGATGGAAAAAATTTGTGAACATGCTTGGGACCTAGGCCATAAAATACAATTTGACAATTCAACTATACTTCACAAAGAACAATATAACACGAAACGAACAATAAAAGAGTCTGCCTTAATTCTTTTGAATGAAGACGATTGTATCGCTTCTACTTTTGTAGAATTTAATCGTATCTGGTTACCAACAATTAAGGAAGAAATTATTAATGGTAACCTCCTTTTGAACAACCCAGTGTCGGGATAGTTCATAAGGTTTTTCCTAGGTTTTCCCTTATGACGTTAATGGGATCACTGAAACAATAGAATTCTTTGATAGCATTTTTGGCGAATGCGCTATCTTATAACAAAGTCGTACCTAGGAACGCCACTTATAAATTCTAAAGACAACTCTTTCAAATTCTTCTAATTTGAAAGCTGTTTTACTATAATACATGATCTTTAGAATTTTTTATGCTACCTGTATATCTAAAAACAACAAATTTTCTAATGTCAATTTAAATGTCATAAATCAAATTTTCATTTTGCAATTTAAATCAATACATATACAGCCATTGACAACGAAGTCAGAATAGACTTTGAAACGTTTGGTTTTCCATCAATATACGTCGTTTTACTTCGATTGTGGTGTTATTGCCCAAAAAACATAAAAATAATCATGAATATGCCACAAACAACGTTTAGAAGACAAGTTCAAGTACTTATTGAAAATAACAAAACAAATAAAATATAACCTAACTAATTTAGCTACCACGTCAAAATATTACATTCAAAACAAAATAAATACCACCTTATTTTTCTGAAATACGGAACCATTACCTTCCACAATATTTTATTTATTACGATCTACGAAAGCAAATTTACTCCGATTTTGCCATGATTTCTGTTTCAGTTGAAAAATTAATTATTTTTGATTTAATATACACCTTCATTTGATAAGAATGGTAGATGATTTTGTTTATTATACTGTGCAGTTGATAAATTTGTTCTAACTTGCAGAGATTTTTCAATCCATCGAACGCAAGACAATATATTGTTTCTAGTTGAGAACCTTCATCAGTTGCGCTCCCTTCAACTGATTGAGTTCTGGAATAATTATTTATGTATATAGTACATATAACTGAATTTAATATTTTATCGCGAATTGAATTTCGACATACATGAGTTTAAGGAAAATCTAGCTCACAGAGACGCCAAATCGGGAGTCGTAATGTGTGTAACACCGTTTCCCTGTGATTTCTATCCTAGGAATAACAGGGAAACGGTGTTACACACAGTAGATTTAGAGTGCAAAACTGTGTTTTTTATTTAATTTGTGACACACCAAAGGTTCTATTACAACATATTTTTCCGATTTTCTGAACAAAGGTATGTCTTACATCTTAAACAAAAATATGGGAAAGCTTGCGAATCATTCTTAACAGAATATAGTTTAAACTCAACCAAATCGATTGAGCAGTTTGCCCTGAACATACATAAAAAGCTTTTGAAGTTGGTAAAAAACGATTTCTCCTCTATTATTAAAAATCAAGAGAAAGGGAGATCCGAACCTCATAAAAAATGTACAAAAACAATAAAATTGCACTTACCGTGATTCGATTCGGCTTTCAATAAAACCCTTACCACAAACCACGTGGAAAAAGAACCAAAAATCGACCCTCAGAAACCGCCACGAGGATCTGCCTGTATCACTTAACGGAATACGACTAACTTTAAACTTGAACGAACATACGAAAGGGGATAAGGAACGAAACTCCATTTCTAAATAAGCAAAAGACGAATAGGGGATGAAAAACGGTTTCGCAACCCTTATCTTTATCCAGGTGCAAGGACCCTACGGATCGAGGATCGTGTGCCTTCTGCCTACGACAATCTCTCTCTCGCTCGAAACACCCTCCAGCAATCTTAATTTAAAATTTATGTCGGAAAGGTTACTTCATGAAGATGAGAAGCAGAAGACGAGACGAGCTTGTGTTGATATGGTGAAGATGTTTAGAATGTCGAAATTAAAAAAAAACAAAATTAGATTTTTTAACAAGTTTATTTTCTTTTCTTTTTTTCTCTATCAGTTTTTTTCAGTGCCTTTTGTTGTCATAATGCCTTTTTGGGTTGAATGACATGGAAAAAAAGCAACTCACGAGGCGCGGATATTTTGTCGTTGCTGCGTTTTCAATGAGAGAATGCTTTAAACGCTGAAGATTGAAGGGATGCACTTAAACTTAATTGAAAATGTTTTTTCACTAACGGAAACGATACAACTTTACACAGAACTTAACTCTTCTATTGAAGAACATGTTGACAAAAATCAAACAGTTGTATATACTCCCATATACTATTACATAAAGAAGTAACGTTTGATTGTTTGTGTTTGTAGAGGTAATCTCTGAAAGTACTGAACCGATTCTCCCACTAATAGAAAACTACGAGGGCTGCCTTTTATATTTCGGGATTAGAGAAAAAAAACAAATATTAATCATCGAAAATAGCTTTATTGTTTTTCAAAATATTCCCCATGAAGATCTATACCAATTGTCGAAGCACTTTTTCCACTCTGATTGAGGTATCTCCAAAACATGCATTCTGAACGCAGCAACCGCTTCTTCAGGTGTCAAAAAACGTTGACTTCTCAGTTTGTTTTATACGTACGGAAATAAAAAGAAGTCATTTGGTGACAAGTCAGGACTATACGGCGGATGGTGGTCAAAAATGCAGTTGTTTGAGCCGATGTGTGAGAGCTCGCATTGTCGTGGTGAAGAGTGATCCGTCTTCGGCGGTTGGTTTTCCTCATTTCTTGGAAGACAACTGGCAAACAAATGGTTGTGTACCACTGTGAATTGATTGTTCTGCGTTGGTCTAGTGGTACGGTTGCGACATGTCCAACTTTTCCGAAAAAACAGGCGATCATTTGCTTGGAAGTGCTTCGTGCGAGTTAAATAATTTATAACCCTTACTCGTATATAATTTAATGCCGCTTCACGGACAACTTGCTTAATCATTATTTTTATATTGTCGCTTTTATGCAGTAAAGAATTCATTCTGTTAGTAGCGCTTGTTTAGTTCGGATCTAATTGTAATAATTAGTTTTTCTTATTTGAAAATAAATTGTTTTTAAAAACGTTTATTAAGAAGAAACTAATTTCACTGGCGCAGTCAGTAGGATTTTGTATGGATAGGTATTTCGTCAGTGGTTTTAATTTCATGTTGGACTTGATGAGTAAATGTTAGTTTGTCAGTTTCTTTATGAAAGATATCTTGATATTCTTTGCATAATAGTTCAATTGCTTTTTTCTCTTCTTTATTTAAATGTTGTGTACGTATGATTTTAGTAATGTCAGTTTTTGTTATGGTCAGATAGAAAATGTTCGAAATGATAGAATTTAAAATTTTTCTTTTTTGAGTCTGGGAAGTTAGTGACTTGAATGGGTTTATTCAATGTAATAGAAATAGTTTTGTCAGTGTTATTACGAATTTCAGTTTTAGCGATTCCGTTTTTTGCCGTTGTCAGGGTTTCTGGGAAATATAGTCCGCCAATATTCATTTCGGGAACTATTATGTCACCTGCATAAAAGTTCACTGGGATTTTTGTAGCAATTATTTCCATTGCATTAACAGTAATACAAGATTTATTTCGGTCAATTTTAAAGTTAATAGGAATTTGTAGGTTTTCATTAAAAAGTATATTTCGTTTCAGGTCAATGCTTAGATTCATTTTTCTAAGGTCGTTTAAACCTATGAGACCGTCGAAGTTATTATGAAAATTATATAAGACGAACGTGATTTTATGAGGTGAATTAAATTCTCGGAAAGAGTTTATCTCGGCTGAGAACAAGGATGCGCTTTCGCCGACCGCTGTTTTTATTCGAGTCGAATGACGATATATTGTTTCGGGAAAATATTTTTCTGCAGACGTTTAGAATTGACCTCATGCTTCCGGTGTCTATTAACAATTTTAAAGGCGGATTTTTAATTTCGATAAAAGGTAAATCCGTTGAGCATGAGTCAGAAAATATCTCATTTATGTCGTTTGGTCTTCTAGGCCAACTAAAGGAAAATTTTCAGTGTCATTAGTATCATTGTAACTATAGAAATCAATATTTTGTTGGTCATAAAAGTTTTCAGCTGAATAATAGTCGTTAACTACGTTGTGTGGGATATTTTCTACAATGTTTATGTAAGAAGATTGTTCTTGTAAGGGGAAACTTTCGCCTACATGATCTGAAGCATTTGTTTGATGCAGTTCTTCAAATGAAAAATTCGGTGGTCCAGCTGATTGGAAATAATTATTAGGATAATTATTTTGGGGTTTTAGGGGTAGATAAGATTTTACGGACATTGGTTCGGGTACATTTGTCGGAATTCGACCAGTCGGTTTAAAGACATTTTTTGGGCGTACAAAGACTTGTTTCGTTTGTTGGAAGCTTCCTATGAATAGGTCGTGGTTGAACATGAATCGGTTGACTTGGAAAAGGTTATGGGTTTTGAAAGTTTATTGGTCTCTCAAATGAATTAGTGAAGTTTGGTTTCATTGGCTGATTGAAATTTGGTTGGAAATTCGGTAATGATTGGGGATGAAAGTATGATGGTTTGTAAAAATTGTTTGATTGATAATTTGGTTTGTTATTACCTTGGTTGAGCATTGGTTGTTTTTGTGTTTGCGGTATTTGTGTGGGTTGCCTAAATGTCGTTAAGCTGTAGTTAAAGTTGTTTTCCTCTAAAATATAATTAAGTGCTGTTTCAAGTGAGTCAGGTTTTTTCAAACTGATAACTGTTTGTAATGATCCAGTTAAGTTTCTAATAAGTGTTCTAAGGGCAAGTTCGTCATACTGTCTAAGATAAACGATTTTAGTATCTGTATTCATTTCCGTAGAGTTATTGATTCCTTGTACTAAATGACTTCGTAAGATTTGAAGACGTTTTCGGAAATCTAATGGTGTTTCGACTTTGTTGAGGCGAGCCATTAAGAGATCTTGCCCAGTACTAAACCAAACATTCTTTTGCAAGAAAAATGAAACTATTAAAGAAGACACCTGCATTCTGCCAATGATGAAAGCAGAGCAACCGAATTGCCATACCAGTAAAGCATCGCTGAACCAGCCAATCATTGAAGAAATTACCAATCAGTTGATCTTAATCATCCCAGCTAATGGAGCCATTAAACTATACCAATCTTGCGAAACAAAAGCCATGATTCTAATCAAGAAAAACAGCTTAGTGTCAATTCCCCGAAACTGCAGCATCAATGTTAATGGAATAACATTTAACGTCAAAACTACCATCCCTGGAGAGCCACTCATTCTTCCAGAAATATTTGACAGAACCCAAGAAAAACCAATACCACTGCATACCCTCAATTTGGACAAAATTAAAGAACTAAAGCAAGAAGCCAATTCACTGAAAAATTTAGCAATAGAAAACCACCCTGTTATATGGACCTTACCAAACTATTTAATCAGTATAATTTGCTTAGTCATCATTATCAGCATATACATATGGTGGAGAAGAAGAAACACCCACAATGGTCCCGAGGAAGTTCCAGAGAACAGTTCCGAAAACAACCCTTCATCCGTATTGTTTTCTCCTAAGGAGGGAAGAGTTAAATAATTTATAACCCTTAGGTACTCGTATATAATTTAATGCCGCTTCACGGACAACTTGCTTAATCATTATTTTTATATTGTCGCTTTCATGCAGTAAAGAATTCATTCTGTTAGTAGCTTTTGTTTAGTTCGGATCTAATTGTAATAATTAGTTTTTCTTATTTGAAAATAAATTGTTTTTAAAAACGTTTATTAAGAAGAAACTAATTTCATTTGCGCGAACAACTTTTGTTGGATTCGGCTCATCTTGAAACACCCATACAGTCGACTGCTGTTTACTTTCGGGCTCATACGCGTAAATCCACGATTCATCACCTGTCACTATGTCATAAACGTCTTTTGAAGCACCGCGATCGTATTTTTTGAGCTTTTCTTTCGACCAATTGACACGAGCCTTTTTTTGAACGATTAACAAATTGTGTGGGATCCAACGCGAACAAATTTTTTTGACATTCAAATGTTTATGCAATAGTGAATGTATGCTGGTCTCACTAATGTGTAAGGTTAACTCAATCTCACGATAGGTCACATGACGATCTTGCAATATGTTCGCGCACAGCATCAATGGTTTCCGGAACAACAACTGTTTTTGGACGACCTTCGTCTTGGAGTGAACTACGACCTCGATTGAATTCACCATACCATCGATAAACAGTGGTCCTTAATGGAGTTTCATCGCCAAAAATTAAATTAAGTTCATCCATGCACTCTTGCTGACTTAATCCAAGTCGAAAGTTGTAAAAAATAATCGCACGAAAATGTTCACGATTTAATTGCATTTTTTGGCGGAGATGAATCCTTTAAGTTACTGTAAACAACACATAGCGCTCGTATGTCAAAACGTTCTGAGTACGTATAACCTCAAAAATCTCAAACTTTACGATAGAGCTGTCAGTTGTCAGATTGCAACACTAGGGTTGCCCAATCCCGAAATATAAAAGGCAGCCCTCGTACACGATGAGAGTAACACAGAAATATCTCGGGGACAAATGTGTACAGTGGAATTTTTTTTTATAAAATTGATTAAAAAGACTTTAACATTTTGAAAAAAATCAATTATCTTATCCACCATGAATGTTTGCAAAATCTTAAATTTTTAAGTGTAACTGTTTTTTTTAATCTTCACCATTTCTTGGGAACCAAAAGTAATACAAGGATGAGCGGTTATAGGTTGGGTTTAAGTGACAAGAAATGTGATTTGGCATGTGTCGAATATTGAATTATTAAACCGGAGGAATGGGTATCACTATTATTATTAGGAATTTGTTTTTAGAAACACTCACTATCGAAAATAACACAGACATGAGTTTTATGATATTAATTCATAAATTAATACAGAGATAGAGAGAGAGTTCATCTGTGTAATTTTGCAAAATTTAATTGTAGGAAACGAAAAGTGATTAGTGAGTGCAAATTGGTACATATTATACTCTTCTCAAATAACTAGAAGAGAGTTTATCACTTTGTGAATTCTCAGGCAAAAATGACAAATATGTTAAAAAACCAAAAATGTCACAAGAAATTAACTAAAATGACATACAATCAGGGGCGGATCCACACACGTTTTTCCTGGAGAACGATTTCATGCTTCAGTGGCTGTACTAAATTTACCTGAATATAATTTTAAACCCAGATTTTTTGGCCTATATCATTAAAAATATTCGTTCTGAGGTTTAAACCCATAGAAGTTACCTTCTTATAGGCTGTTGGAGTTAAAATTACCTCGTTTTAATATTAAATGTACGAAATTTGAGGCTCTCAACATCACCGAAATTGTGAAAAACGTCAAAAACTTCAAATTCTTAAATATATAAAAATGCAAACAGTGTAAAAAAATATAACGAAAAAATATAAAAATGTATCTGCTTCTAGAAACAGTCGTAGAATGCTATATATATTTCATACAAGTAGGAAAATGATTAGGCCAAAGAACAAACATATTTAAGTTAATAAATAGTGTCAAAAACTCAAGAATATGTATCAAAATTCTCAAAATGGAAAGATATTAAAAATGGTAAAAATATCAAAACCTAAAATGACTGAAAGCCAAAAAATGTTAACAATAACAGAAATGTTGAAATCATTCAAAATGGCAGAAACAACCAAATTAAAAATTCAAAATAAACAAATTATTATGTCAAAAATCTTATAAATGTATAAAAAGTCTGACCTTACAAATTAAGTAACCAATAATTTGTATCTTTTGAGGTCGTGGCAAGCAAGATGTTGATATACAAATTTCTCCGATAAATTAAATAAATGTAAATGAGAAAATTTTGAAAAATAACATTCTTCAAGATAAAAAATGCCAACCAATGAAAAATATTAAAAATATCTAAAATAACAAAATTATTAAATAACTCAAAATGTAAAAACTATCAGAAATTACAAAATATCAACTATCAAAAGGCTAAAAACCTAATTAAATGCATTTGTCCTAAATGTTACTAACAGTATCTATCTAGCATTACATTTTTGATATTGAAATAGATGTCTCATTGTAAATCTATAACAAATTAATTACAAAGGTTGTTATAACACTTCATAAGCCAATACAAACTAGCAGAATTACTATTACTAGCGGTCGCCCAGTGGTCGAAATTCGACCCTATTTCATGAAATTGTAAAAAGTATATTTTTATAAGAAACAGAGTTGTGGAGAAATCGGAGAAGTAGATGTAATGACCAAAATTGTTCACTTATATTGACAAATCTATTGCAATAAAAAAAAATAAAAATGTAATCAAATATCGGTATTCGAAATATTTTTGACAAATAAATGAGCCCCCAAATTTTTGGCTGGAACCGCTCCTGGCAAATTATCGACATAATAATTATAAGATTGTTCTTTGCAACCTAAAAGTTTTCGTCATTTGCGGTTTGAATCAAGTTCAGGAATATTAAAGAAAAGAGAGGACCAACAACCCTAGGAGAACTAGAAAATATTTAATACATTCTATATTGTCCGCTGTCGGACAACTTTTTACAGAACACCTTCGGGAAGGTTGTGATACTAATATATTAATCAGATAATTAAATTCACATTAAAAACAAAATATTTAATATGAAAGTTACTGCAACGTGTCCGAAAAATCAATACTAATCTACTACATTGACTATTTTATTTACCACTAAACACTAACAACGCTTGTATGCCACTTCCAGAAGTACATGCTCTAAGAATAACGATCGCTCCATATATATAATTACTCAATGTTTGGAATTTTGACCGACTGCCTTCGGCGGCACTGTCAGTTGTTTGGCGTTGACTATTGAGGTAAATAATGAATTTTTATTATATTTTATTTAATGATTGAACCAATATTATAAATTAATATTAGCATTCTGCACTGAAGGTCGTCAGTAGCTACTTAACAAAATAAAAATGAAGAAAATCGGTTGAGAGATAGAGGAGAAAATGGTACCTAATCGTTTTGTCTTTGCCTATTTATATATAGATTTTGTATAAAGGTACGCTGAAGATTTCTACCTTAAGTACTTACTATAATAATTGTGTTAATATTTTAATTCTTTTTTGAAATTGTCGGTTCGACTTTTTTATATTTTAATGAAAAAAAAAAGTACTAATTTGGTTCCTATTTATCACGAGATTTCAGATTTTTTTTTAAATTTGGAAATGTAGTCAGTTTTAAGTATATACCAAAATTAATAATTCATATTTCAGATGGAATATTACATTTATTTATAAAAAATAAGCAGGTACAATCATGGGCATATCGATAAGGGCAGGGGAGGTCAGCTGCCACCCCTGGTGCTGAATAACTTGGCGTGAGCCATAAAATCTTCCCATAAATTTGCTGACTTGCCTCCCCCCCTGGTCCAAAAAAATTTAAGATTTGACCATCTCTCTAGGACATTTGTTTCTAATTTGCATTTCCCTGAATCAAAAGCTGGGTACGCCCTTAGCTACAATAATAACTCATAAATAACTGTTTGTAAATTCAATGCTCACATTGTTATTGATTCTGACTGATTCGACTTAAAAACGTAAAGAAGTTATTTGTTTCAACAGATATATAAATATTTAAGTTATACTTGGTTTCATGATTCTCGAGCTACTCTTAATATTTCGTATCTCACTTTATATTTATATCCAAAACAATGTTATTAAACATGCAATGTTTTCTCGAAAACCCCTTTAATGAGAAATTCGTACTTCTGAGTATTGTAAACATCACAGATATTCAGACGCCGAATAAAACGACAGCCTTTGTCTGTCATATTACTAATGTAACCATTTCAAATAAAAATTCGAAATGCTGTTATATTGGTTGTATATCTAATAGGGTATTTACTGAATCAAATAAAATATTTACTTTAAAACAGTTATACAGTTTGTATGGTATTGTGTTGCATTAATTGAGAATTGGAAACTTTATTAACATTGTTGAAAAGGAACGATTAATATTTATTAATTGATTTTATTTTTTGGTAGGGTTTTAGTGATGATAAACGAACTAAAATTGATCATCATTGGAACTACCTGAATTCCGGGGTAAAGCTCTGACGTCCAGGTATTATCAAATTGACCACATCTACCTCATGACCAGTTATTAGTACAGAGATCTTCCTTCATTTAAGAAAAAATACCACAAACTGATTTAAATGCCATGTACTAATACACAGGAGCAAACAAACGATTTGAAATCACGCCAGCCCAACATTTCTGAGAAGAAAAAATTCCAACCGAATCTAACGATTAAATTGCTAGATCGCAATGCCGAATCACGATGATGATATTAAAAATGTGCGCGGCTGCATTCTCGGAACGCCGGGTTACGTAGAAATCGAAACTGTCGAATGAAAATAATACGAAAACAATGCTAATAATGGAGACCTTGGTCAACTCGTCGGAAAAAAGCACCCGGATGGTAGGTATTTTCTTTTCCGCGAAATCGATACGGAGGAAGCGTTAAGGAAACAACAAAAATAAATATTCCCAGAAACGGCTAAAAATCGATAGGCGAGTTTGCCGTATTTTTAGATTTCTTTGGATTATGCAAGGGAATCGAGGCACCTCTGAAATTTCAGGTGACGGTAATACAGGCAAAAAATTCGTTAGGCTTTACAATGGGGAGTCTATTACAAGGATTGAATGGAAAGTTTTTTTGAACGATGTGGAAAATAATTTTTTGGAGTAGTCCTATTTATTTTTTCGAGTAGTGTGCTTTTTTGAAAAATAACTTATCTTCAGAAATTGTATGGAATTACTACCTGAATGAACAATTGGAAAATACATGTTTACCAAATTAATTTGACTATTACACATTTGATAAATATTACATGGACCCCTACGACCTCGGATTGATCCACAGATGGCGCCACCAATGCCATACCGCCTTTGTTTTTCGGTAGTAACAGTCTTCAAAAGACCCATGTAAGCGATTCAGGACAGTCGGCTCAGCAGTGGCGGCTGGTGGGTTATGAAACTGGTGGTGCACTTTACTGGTCAAATATTGGGATTCAAAGATGCAACAAAACAAACCCTAGCTTTGCTAATACTGCATTTATTTTTTATTAATTAAAATATTCGTCGACTTTTTGCGAAAGCGAAATATTCAATGGCCTTTTTATTAAAGTCTGGCATTGATTGAATATATTTTTTCAATACTAAGCACAGAGAGAACATTTAGCTAGTCCTGAGACATCGTATTTCTAAGAAACGTTTCAATCCTTCACTCCAGTTTCCGTCCAAATGGATTCCCTGCCGTAAATAATGCAACGAAAACCAAATAATGTATTGATGCTATCACATCCACACAACAATTTCTTTTTATTATAAATTTCACTTTAAAAAAAACCTCATTTTGCAGTCTTGTTTTCAATTAAGATATGGCTTAGGTGGACCAGCCAATTTTATATCTAATTTGTTTTGAAATGATTTATTATTGTTTTTAATTTAGTCAATGTTAAAGTTGATACTCATTTTCACAGTTATGTAAACACACACACACACACTCTGTATATTAAATATTCTTTCATTGACTACGAGGACAAAAACAAAGCAACCACTAATTAAACCACGTAAACAAAAATTTGAATTATTGAAACGTTCGGATACGTCCGGTCAATATAAGCACAGATTGCGGCGTGCGAGAATCAGCCCATTACATTTTTATCAACTATCTTCTACCACACGCGCTAAGTGAGTTATATCGTATCTCATAGAAGCTATATAAGTTTCTTTCAAACGAATATAAGTCTTAATATGTTTGGATTAGAGCTTCAATTGTTTTTTGATATATTCGTTGTTATTGAAATGATATTTATTAAACATTTTGTGTTGATTTTTAACCTTATTAAAAGCTTATTAAATTTGGTGGTTCAGCGCACAAGTGCACTTAAGGGACAGCTGCCCCTGCGGCTCAGTCGTGGAGATATTGAAGCTTAAGTGAGGTTACAGGTATTTATCCCATTTAAAAAAGTATGTGATTAACACAAAACTTGTTTTTATCCATCATATGAACAAAAACAAGTTTTGTGTTAATCACATACTTTTTTAAATGGGATAAATACCGGTCAAGCTTAGTAAAGAGTTAACGGGAAAATGGCCCATCGAAAAACAAACATTCAGCAGGCGATCAAAAGCGCCTAAAATATTTCAAAAAAATGCCAACACAATGCACCGAAAACCAAATCGATGAGGACGATGGTGAAATTGACGGCATTATGATTTGAACTGTTTCCACATTCCCCATATTCATCAGATTTGACTTCATCTGACTTCTAATTGCCCGCAGATCCTAAATATAATGCTCCAAAACAAGATATCTGGTTCGGATTTTGGGCTAAAAGGCAAATTTTTCCATAAAGGCACTGAAACTTTGGAAGGTGACCAGGGGCGACTGTCCCTTAAGTGCACTCGTGCGCTGAACCATCAAATTTAATTAAGCTTTTAACAAGGTAAAAAATCAACACAAAATATTTAATATCATTTCAATACCAACGAATTTATTAAAAAATCAATTTAAGCTCTAATCTAAACTTGTATTAAGACTTATATTCGCTTGAAAGAATATAATATTTCACCGTGCAGTTCGGCTAGCGCACGGTGAAACTTATATAGCTTCTATGAGATACGATATAACACCCTTAAAGCGTGAGATAGAAGATAGCTAATGCAAACTATATGGAGTAATTGGCTGAATCTTGTGCGCCGCAAGGAGACACCGAGCTGTGCTGATATTGACCGGACCTATCAGAACGTTTCAATAATTCAAATTTTTGTTCACATGATTTAATTAGTGACTGCTTTGTTTTTTTCTCGTAGTCTATGAAAGAATATTAAATATACGGAGTGTGTGTGTTTACATAACTGTGAAATGAGTATCAACTTTAACACTGACTATATTAAAAACAATAAATCGTTTAAAAACAAATTAGATGTAAAATTGGCTGGTCCGCCTAAGCCATATCGTATTTGAAAACAAGAGTGCAAAATAAAAAAGTATTTACACGAAGTTTTAAAAGTGAAATTTCTAATAAAAAGAAATGGTTGTGTGGATGTTATCGCATCAATACATTATTTTGTTTTCCTTGCATTATTTATGGCGGGGAATCAATTTGGATGGAAACTGGAGGGAAGGATTAAAACGTTTCTTGGAAATACGATGTCTCAGGACTCGCTAAATGCTCTTTCTGTGCTTAGGATTGAAAAAAATATACTTGTCTCAGGACTCGCTAAATGCTCTTTCTGTGCTTAGGATTGAAAAAAATATACTCAGTCAATGCCAGACTTTAATAAAAATGTCATTGAACATTTCGCTTTCAAAAAAAGTCGACGAATATTTTAATTAATAAAAAATAAATGCAGTATTAGCAAAGCTAGGGTTTGTTTTGTTGCATCTTTCAATTCCAAAATTTGACCAGTAAAGTGCACCACCAGTTTCATAACCCACCAGCTGCCACTGAAGGTGACTATGTTGAATAAAATCGAATTGTGCAAAGAATGTGTTTTTACTGAGTAGTCTCGGGCCATGTATCAAACTGTGAAAACCATTATCCTTTCCAATCATACTACGATTACCATCCGTACTAGATTTCATTTATGTGCTAACCACCAAATAACTAACTTCAATAAAATAACGAATGAATATTGCTAAACCAGCTGAGCCATTTATATTAGTTCCTAATTTCATTAAAATAGAGAAACTCAAAGACAAGAGAATCATTTGTTTGCTGGTAAATTATATTTTTAGCCATGGCTTGTTTTACCATGTGTTTCTGGTGAAAGGAAAATTCTTTGTTCTGTAAATAATATTTTCCTGTTCTCTAAATAATATTTTCCTGTTTTTAAAACCTCCAAGGAGAAATGGCGAACTTTTCACCATGTTTCCTTCACTTTTCTTCCTCGTAATTAAAAGGAATTCCGCGTTTGGTAATTACATTTGAGACAACGAAAGTAGAAGCGGTTATATTTGAAGAATAGGTAAAATTTTATTAGAGTTACAGACTACATATTCTTGTTTTTAGTTGATGGGCCACAAAGTCATTTTGCCTGTCTCCCTTTGAAGTTTTTAAGGAGCAGATAGTATGATTTGGTTGTATCAGAATGCCCCTTTACTGAGGATATCCTTATTAATCACCCGATAGTTCTGGTTCATAATGTATACTGCTTATTTTGTTAGTATCCAATATTATTGTTTTCTTTTTCTTTTTACTATCCATGATGGGTAAGAATAGAAAAAAAAAAAAAATACGGAAAATTATAAAAGAAACATTTAATAAAATCTTCAATTTAATATATACATAAAATAAGAAACAGTATTAGGCAGTGCACATGTGCTATATTATTATTCTACTATTGACACAACTAAATTTCAAATCCCACATTAGTACTCTGCATTCAAGTCGTGTACTGTATTATTTAAAGATCATACAGAGTGATTACTACGTAAATGAATGTATCATATACCAAATGAAATCTACTTTTTTTAACAGACTTCAAAAAGAAGGAGGTTCTCAATTCGTCTGTATCTATGTTTTTTTTCGACCGTTTATACTGAATCCTGTTCCGGGGAATCGCAAAATGGTTCCATATTTCTTTCAATAACATAGCTTGTACCGTTTCTTAAAAAATCGAGAAAAACTTATTTACCGACTTTCATATACAGCAAACTTTGGTGGAGTCGCTGATAATAAAAAACCTGGAATTTTTTCTGTTCGGAACATGAGGTATAATAAATTAAAAAGAAATTGGATTAGTTCCGGGGGATCCCAAAGTAGTACCATATATTTCTTTCAATAACATAGCTTGTACCGTTTCTTAAAAAATCGAGAAAAACTTATTTACCGACTTTCATATACAGCAAACTTTGGTGGAGTCGCTGATAATAAAAAACCTGGAATTTTTTCTGTTCGGAACATGAGGTATAATAAATTAAAAAGAAATTGGATTAGTTCTGGGGGATCCCGAAGTGTTCTCATATATTTTTAATAATATAACGTACCTACCGTTTTTTAGAAAATCGTGAAAAAGTTTTTTAACGACTCTCTTATACAGTAAGCTTTGGTGGAGTTGCTGGTATTGAAAATATTAAAATGTTTCTGTTCGGAAGTTGGGGTAAATTGTAAATAAATTGAATTAATCAGTTAATCAATTTCGAAGTGAAGATTTTCGATTAGTCTGTATATACAGTGTGTATTCATTAATCAAACGATTTCTTTTTATTAATAATTTTAAGAGAAAAAGTGATTCTTCATAAACAGATTTGCATGGTCTAAAACGTACACTGTAATCAATCCATGTGTCACTTTTTTAACTGTAGACGAGGTTTGTCATCAAATACGAATTTTGATTACTAATTAAAGTATCTTTATTTGTGTTAAAATCTAAAACTGTATACAAATAGAAGTAATTAGAATTAAAAACTGCATCCACTTATGACATTGCACTAAAAATTGTATAATAAGAATTTATGTAACTTTTCCAACTATATACTAGGCTTCAAAAAATATATCATTTTTTTATAACTCAAATTGTAATCAAACAACGTTTTTTAGAATAGAAAACTGCATCCAAATGTATTATTAAAAATTGTAATAAATTGAAAGTTGATTGGAAATAAATCGAAATAAATGTCAGTTAATCAACTTCAAGATGGAGGTTCTCAGTTGGTTTTTATATACAGTGTGTCTTCATAAGTTGAATTCTAACGGAAAACGTTCATATGAATATTATTTTGTGAAAGTTATTCTTCATAAAAATATTTGCATGTGTCTTCTAATTTTCATTTTGCAATCACATCAATAAATATAAAGCCATTGACAACGAAGTCAGAATAGACTTTGAAGCGTTTGGTTTTCCATCAATATACGTCGTTTTATTTCGATTGTGGTGTTATTCCCCCAAAAAACATAAAAGTAATCAATATTTGCATGGTCAGAAACGTATACTGTAATCATTACATGTCACTTTTTCAACTGTATACGAGTTTTAATTAAAAGTAAAATACCTTTATTTTTCATAATGTATAAAATTCTTATCAAACAGGGGTAATAAGAACTAGAAAATGCATTTAATTATGGTACATTACGAAAAATTGTATAATAGATCTTCATGTCACTTTTCCAAATTGTGTACTAGGTTTGATAAAGAATACAAATTTTGTTTAAGTTAAATACCTTTATTTTTAATAATAACTCAAATTGTTATCAGAGAATTTTTTAAATTTAGGGAGAGGTGCAAGACTTTTGAAAGTGAGTGTAGGTACAAACCTTTTTACTTTTTCCTTTCATACCAAATCAATTTGGAAGGAGGAGAAGGGGGAATGTTTCTTATGTCCCCACACCTCACAAATACATAGTTACTATTTGTTTTAAATTTTGAGGATTGTTCAAATTTTGTGTCCTATGGATAGCTGGCTCCTCTTATTTGTATGATTGATTACAACTTTAACTAACATCCATTATATTTTACTTTTCCTGTTTAGATTTGTTAACTTCTAAAATGAGAACATTGAAATACGATTTTTAGAAGCTTTTCCTTTTATAACTTTCGCGTAGGTTGGTTGAAAAATATTGAAATACTTCTTTTATGATATCTCAATAGATTCCAATGTTGGAACGATGTATCGAATTACTGATTGCGTGATGGTATCTCCAGTAAGACATCTGCAAATTCTCCACAGAAGTCTTCATCAAAACAATAATTAATGTTTCACAATTCTTTATCTGTTATTTTATCTCAAAGGCCAAAACACCTTCACGTTTTTTTTTCACGCTTTCCGCCTACCCAGAATTACTTTGCATTTCCTGCTAAGCACCATAAAATATCGTTATTCGAGATTAAAGGTTCAGTGAAATTCAAATTTCTTGAAAATGAACACGATTGTTAAAAAAAAAGAGAATAAATATGTGATTCATTACGTAGGTACATATATCATTCCCGACGTACCGGATATAATGGCTGTAATGGTATAATTATAACTGTTAAGACTCGACTTTTTTGGGCAAGTACAAATATGATAACATGGTTTATTCATCAGATTTACAAGGTTTTTAATACGGTGGATGACTTTATTATTGCTAACAGTCTTTTTCATTTTGCAGTCTACTTGGTTTTTTTATATTTTATAGATCAAAAATATTGTTCACCATGACAGAAAATTAAAACTGAAACTACGAAATTCGAAATAGTTATATTCGAAATCAGGAAACACGAAATGACAACTATTTGATAAGTTAAATATCACAAGTAACCCCTATGCTTAGGGAGTTATATTTCGACTGAAAAAATAAATTTGACCTCTTTAACATAATTATTCACCCTTCTCTTATCTTCCCTTCTGTTTAAAGAAAATAGACTATGCTTCAAAATTTTTGGCAAAATCTTAACCCAAACAAAAGGTTGGCAGTTCATTTCGTTCAGTTTTTCGATTACAGATTGGTTAAGATTATTAAAAATTTAGACAAGAAGAAATTCTATATTTTATACATTTTTTATATACTAGAAATATACTCATTGACATCCAGAAGGAGATATTTAAAATTAAGCCGGCGTGAATGAGGTGAAAAATTGTTACACCGGCTGTGAGGTGGGTATGACATACCCTAATATACAATTCTCGATTTTGATAACTAAAATAACTCTAGAATACTACTTATTACTGTAATGTATGATTTAACATTAAGGAAATGAGGTAATATGATTAAATAACCCAGTTCTAGTTATGAAAGTTAATTATATTTCTATATAAAATAATGTCGTTTTTTACGAACGAATCGCAAAATTTTGAAAGTATGACTTAATATCTAATTATTTGGGAAATTGTGATCAATTGTGCACACAAAATGAAAGAATGAATCTGTCTTATATAATTTAGCTTCGACATAACATACAACAAATATTGGATCAGAAGACAATTCTGCAGAAAATATAACTGCTATAGATTCACTGTACATATAAAAATCTCAATGCCAGTGACATCTATACGCCACAAATCATTTAGATTCTGTCCATTAGTGCGATTCAAACCTGCTAAATACAGAACTCCCAAGAACGACTTCATCTCTTCCAAAGTAATGTCTTTCATGTGCTCTTGTTATTGCCAAGACGACACAAAATCCTCATATTGGTTATCACATTATTTGTATAGAAGAGTAGATTATTCAACATAGGGTCTGCAATGAAAAGTGTCCAACATCCATATTCTGTTTGGGTACTTTTAGCTGAACCTGTTACACTTGATTGATCTCGCATAATATTTTCCCATCTTGTGCGGGTGTTTGTAGGATGACAGACTTTTTGCCATTTAGTTCCATCCTTAGCAGTAAAATAGGATCCACGTAACTCATTAGTAGACACAATATCTTCCGACTGTAGAATGTGACCTTGAGCGTCCTTTACATCAGAATCTGCATTCTGTTCCGAATCACTTTCCTCGCTACGCCTATAGCAGTGCTCAGTTTGCCCATCACTCCCCGATTCGCCACTTTCATCATTGGAAATTCTTCCAAAATTTGAGCAAGCCGTCTCTGATTCTGCTCATAAGATATTTTGGAGTAAACACAACCACAAGCAAGGAAATTTGATTAATATACACATAATTAACCAAAACATAAAATACTTACACCGACTGTGAGGTCGGGTATGACGTACCCGCTTTATGTTTGAGCCCCTGCAGTTCACTCTACCGTCAGCGCAACACAGTTACTCTTATTTAAAATCACTCCCAGCACCACCCCCTCCAGCTACTGAGCCTGCCGAGTTCCAGGAATCTCATAGTTAATAAATATTTAGTGTTTTACAAACCTCATTCACCCCGGGTTAATATTGTTTTGGTAAAACATAGATGCTATGGTAAGTAGTAAATGATTAAAACTTGGTAAATGTTTTTTCACGTAAACGTTTTTTTATCAATTAATATTGTAGCTGTTTTTCGCATTTTTTAAATTTACCAAAAAAAAACAAGCTGTTTGTTGGGACGCAAAATCGAGGTTTAGTGATGTTAAAATGTCTAGAATACGCCGAAGAGGTCGAATTATTGGTTTACGGGAGGCGGGTTTTTCATTTCGGGAAATCGCTAACCCCACGAAAAGAAATCCAACTACTGTTATGAGATATTGTCAAGAAGGTATCGGACGTCGAAGGGGCACAAATGAAGTTCAAGATCGACGTCTAAGACATATAGCCTTTAGAGACCGTTTTTCGACAACTCAAAATTTGGCTGACGAGTGGTTAGGAGAACAAGGCCGTCTTGTAAGTGTTCGAACGGTTTACCGATGTATAAGGTCTTTTGGACTGCAGCATTTTGACCCAATCTTGTGTTAGCTCTCACCGCTGAGCATTGACGGCAACGACTACAACTCTGCAGAGAACGACAACATTGGAATGTGGAATGGCATCAGCTCGTCTTTTAGGGCTTGCATTAAGTGAAATTATTAAAATTATGTATAAAAATAACAAAAGTTGAAGAAAATTAGCCAGTAAGTTCTTATGTATAGCAACCTACTAAATATCTATACACAAGATAATTACGAAAAATAATCGCATATATATATATTTGTTGGGTACTAATAAATTCAAAAATTAATAGTTAATTATTTTATCAAATTAATTACATAGGCCCACAAAATAAAAAAATGTGTCTGTACTTTTGACGCGAAGCATCTCTTTTGCATTTTTCGCTAAATCCGAATTTGCAATAAAAATAAGGCCTTCCTCAGTATTTTTTTGAAATAATGCAAAAAAATAAACAATTTTGTTTTTATGTTTTTTTTTAAATCAAGTTAATATCAATAAATAAAGTAACATTATGGCTCAAGATTTAAATTCCTCATGTTAAAATACATCGAAAATCATTATATTATTTTTTTTTCAAAAACTTTAGACGGTCTTGAAAAATGTAAAATTGCATGAAAATCTGTTACCAAATTTAAAGGTGATGAAGTAGTACATATGTAAGCAGTGCAGGATTTTTAAGATTTGCTTGACAACAAAAAAATGATTTCTTAATTTTCATGTGTCAACAAAAAATTTAAGAGCTATGTTATTGTTACAAATACTGTTGGTGGAACACAAAGTTCTAGTTGTTCTCTGAATGATAATTGTGGCATCTCTGGTTTTTATTTTTTCTGAGTTCTTTGGGAATAACACCACATGAACTTGAAAGTCTATATATTTCAAAAGCCCAAACGTTTCAAGGGCTAAATCAGACACCGTTTTCAATGATATTTCACAAAATGAACAATTTGACATTAAAACTGATGTAACTAAGGGAATTTACTGCAAGTTTGATATGTACAGGGTAGCAGAAAACATTTTAAAGATCATGTGAAATAACAAAGCTTCTTTCAAATTGTTCCATTTATATTTCCAGTTATACTCTTAGAGCATGTACCTTCTAGAGATAGCCTGCAATGCACAAATTCGTGGCAAGGCTAGAAAGAGAGGGCAATAGAGACAGTAACAGGTTATTTCACTTGGTGGGTGAAATCAGCCAATAAACATGCTGATCGTATTTCATTGGAAACAGCTCCCAACCGAGTGAAATAACCTCTTGCCCTCTCTATCTCCAGATGGTACAAGCTCTAAGGTTATACTGGTATCACCATTCGTCAAAACTTCAAAGTATGTAATTGTTATAAGTGACAAATGGTTGCCTATCCTAAATTATTGTAAATCTAAGGCAGATACGAAAGTTTTAACTCTATTTAAAGCAACTAAAACAACTTCCTCATTCCTGAAAACGTCGTTCCTAACTCTTGAGTACGCCGCAATTCGTTAAAAATGCTCGTTGATTTTTCCTCCAATTGCCCAGATAAAAGCTGCGCCGAACAGTTCAACATAAATTTAAAAACTCCTTTGTACGTCGAGAATACTTATACTGGCATGCTCATTTTGAATTCTCGGCAAAGCGTTACTCCGTACGTACCAGATTAATAAAGCCTGAGAAGTTTAGAAGCTGTGGAATATTTCGCGAGGTTATCTTTCATTCTCCAACTTTAAATTGTTTAAATTAGCGAGTTTTATGAGCCGCTGTGATACGTTGAAAGTTTCCGGGACTACTGAAATAGTTGTGTTGGTAGCAACGGCTTTTGTGAACATACCGTGCTCAGAATTTATTTACTGTATAGAAAACTGGAAGTTTGAACGAATATATGATAGCAACTGACATAAATTTGAAATTGTTTCCAACAAAAGCATAATAATAATAATAGAACCATTCGTCATTCGATTCATTAGTTTATTCCGTGTAACGCCGTAGTTAATTACCAACATAAAGTTAGATAACCCTCACGCCGAATTGATTCGCCTAATTAAACACGTACAGTCGACAGTTATAAAGGTTCGGATCATTAATTTAGTTATTTATCCTACTGACTGCTCCAAGATAACAGCTTATCTTGTTGAAAGTCAATAATGCAGGAAGTAAGGCTATACAGAAATGTTTTCTATGGATTAGTTAGTTTACAAAATGAATTTGTTGCCACTGCAAATACTAATAATGAGAATTATTAAAAAAGAAGTTTAAGGTTTGAATGAAAATGAAAAATATAAATTCTATACAGAAGAGAAAGCGGATGGAAAATATTTGACATAATTAACGTCTGTATGTTAAATTAAGAAAAACTAAATGCTGGAAGCAAAGAAATGAAAACAGGGAAACCGAATAAGCACTGAAAATTGTTAAGTTTGGGAAATAAGTTGGAGTTGTTACTTTGCTCAAACATGAAAATACCATGAAATGTGGAAAAGTACAGAAGTATTTCATTGCTGCGTATGGTTAGACAGTTGCCCGAAAGATTACAAAAACGTGAAAACCAATAAAACGTGTAGAAAACGCAGACATTTGCAGGTGTGAAGATTCATACGACAAATAATTATGACTTGGGAAAATGGAGCTTGAAGACGTGGAATATGAATATGAAAACCAGCACTTTTATTTTGCTGTAAAAAAGAGGAAGTCGAAGAAAATTTACTGGCGTTCAGACTACTGCAGTAGGGGTAAATACCAAAGAAATACGTGGGGGAAATATTAAGTGGATTATTAATAGGCGCAACTAATAATAATAGCTTGAGATTCCATATTCATGTTTTGATAGACTTTTAATCCTTAACTACTGACCACTCGTCTGACAGACGTCAGTTCGAATCTGCCGCTCTGGTTTTTCAATCCACAGCTTATGTGCAAACTACCACTCGAATTTATGTAAACGGATTATTAAGAACTCTCGTCTAGATTCATCGGTCGGGGTGATTGAGATTTGTGCCAAAGTTGTATGTAACATGTCAGGCTATCTTTGAGACGTCTGAATAGTTTTCTTGCTACAAAGTACTATAAATTACTTCAAAATCAGGTAATGTTAGCGATCTCGATTACGAACGGCAGTTTATAAGGTGATTGGGGGAAGCAGATAATGACGCCAGTTATGTACAAATTGATTGCGAAGAAGATTTTGCTATAACTAGCGAACACAATGCAAATTCAGAGAAATAGGGAAAATTATAAGTAAAAAAAGTAGAAAATTTGAAAAGCGGAAAAACTGCTCCTTATCGGTTGGAAAAAAGAATTGCATATCTGTGTTACTATTGTCAGACGCCAATATGTTTGGAATGTGCTAAGAAAATGTGCTAATAAAATGTGCAAACATTACCTAATTGTTTATGGTCTGCACATTTTTACATATGCGTAATACACTGTTAAAATTTTATATTTCGTTATTTTATATACCTTATTGATTGAAGTAAACCAATTTGACTTCCGAAAAAGATGCTATAGTTATGTTACACAAAATACAAGTTTTCTACGATAGGCTACTTTTTGAATCTACATCGGGCATGGCACATGTATGTGTGAATGTATATTGAGATGTTTTTTGGATATAAGGGGTCTGAAAGACGAGTAGACTGGGTTTATGTCCTAAATTCTGGACGACATTAGTTATGGGTTAATTAAACATCCTCGGGCATAATAAATACTCTGCAATACTGTATCTCATCCACTTTTTGAATTTACATGTGTTGTACAGCAAATTATGATATTGTTTCTTATTTTAATAACTTTAACACTTGCTGTTTACTTCATCTTGAAATGTTATGTTCTTTCAATGCCTACTGTTTTTTTTTAGACTGTTTACAGATTAAACTAATAATTTTTGGGGACAGATTACAAAATTTAAGCCTTATACTATCACAGCAATTCTTTTTCTAGTTCTTATCTATACTTGGTCGAGTGATTTTAGTACGATGTCACTGGTGTCTCGTTTACCGTCCCTCATAAAAGCGGATTTTCAAATATTTCCGCTTGAAAAATCATTATTACGTTTCACAGTCAGTTGCATATTTCCAGATATCCGTTCTTACTGGATCGTATGAAAGTAGCAAGTGCAGTTGACATTCTCAGCCTTCTCTAGGGGGAAAAATGCTGGGGATGCAATTCAATCGCTAGTCGGTCGGAACTTCGCAAATAAAGACCCTTCCAGCTTTACAAAACGAATATCCCCATTGCTGTGGTGAATTCTTTGGATGACTCATTTTTACTGATAGAGGATTTCTTCCCAATAAGGTTATTGAAAAAAAGTATGAAGCTTTGTACCGGAAATGAACTCTTATAATAAAGTACTGGATTATTCTCAACAATATCATGTTCTCAATTAAACTGGAACATTAAAAAAAATGCCAACAAAGGATCTGATTACATTGATTCCAGTATTGTCGATATCGAAAGTAATCAACATCCAATAATTTGAGATGATTACAAATATTTTATTTAAATAAGTAGGTTACCATTAAAACATCATTGTGGTTTTCACCAACATTGTTCTACGTTGAAGATGACTCCAGTGACTGGTTTACTGATGGAGATTTGCGATTACTCTGTCACAATAGGCTTATAGCACCAGACGTAACCATAATCCAAAGCAGTAAATATATTGTTATAAAACTTATCCACTCCGTCCCTGGCAAAAGAACACAAAAATATAAATTTATAGAGTCTTTTAAATGAGCAAGAACTATCAATCTGGACGCTGTGCGAACAAAGGTAGAACAACCAGAAAAATCGGTGTATGCTATATAAAGCGATATTATTTTCAGTAGTTAGTAGACCTTATCTATTGGTATGATTTCAATGTTATTGTATTAGAATCAGCTCTTGAGAATATTTGATGTTTACGTGTGAATTAAAGTTCAAGAAAGTGATGTGAATATTAGTTTTTTTTTAATTAATTAATTTGAGGTAGTGTGATGGACCCAATGTTTTCATCGTTTATAGTACATTATATAATAGATGAATCATTCTGCTATTTGCTGATTATCGATAATGAAAATCTCATCCACCTAATAGTAACAACTTTTAAATCAGAGGATATTATTACTAGTTGCACCATCAAATGTTTTTGACTACTTACGTTAATTCTACTTAGCATTTATAACTCGCATAATAGGTTTCAAAAAGCACATTCAGTTTATTTTCTAAAATATTTATATCATCAGGATAGCATGTTAATCGAAACCATTAAAAAATTGGTAAACCACTTAAGATGTGAAAACGTTTTTTGAAGCTGTCAAGTTAGACATCTTCGGCAATATGTGGCGACAGTCACGCAATCCTGAAAATGCAACGTTTTACTTTTGAATTAATGACCAGAACTCCAGAAATAGAGTAGAAAAGTGACAAACTTTGTTCTGAAACTTATAAGGAAAACCAATAAATACGTTCAGAAATATGCACCTATACCGAAATGGAGAACTGGGACATTCAATAAGAAAGCTTTCTCAAACTTAACAAAAAATTAGAAATTGAAATCAAGTCGGAATACTTTACAAGAGTCAGTCAGGCTTTAGAAGTAAATACTACTGTGTGACACTAACTATGTGTTAGCTAAATAGAAAAAAGAAATTGATGGTCATTTTAAGTCATTGTTCTCGAAATAGCCTTCCAAACCATTGACAGACATTGTTAAAAAGTGTATATCCTGTGGGATAACAGGTACGGTTCTTCAGTGGCTAGGGAGCCACTTGACAATGTGCACCAGTAAATAAGAATTACAATGGTAGATACGACGATAAATGGTGAATTAAAAATATTAACAAATTGGTTAAAATTAAAAAAAGGTAAAATTAACCACATCAAAAACGAATTGTATGGTAATAAGAAAAGCCGTAAAAACTGGAAAAAAAATTAAGGCAAACATTTAAATATCTGCATGGATAACAAAAATTTCAAATTTGTTTACAATGTCAAGAATTCAATCGGTGGGTGAATAGTGTACAATTCCATTATATATCATCATTTCACATTCTGAGCTTTTTGGGGTGCAATAAAGACGATATAAAGAGAATACAAATTCAACTAAATATATCCACGATATTCCTCCAAGAACTGCGACTGCTTGTCTGCAACGTAATAAAAAATAAGTTATCTAACTACGTGTCTGATTTTTTAACAAAAATATCTTACATCGAAAGTCTCTGACAACGGTTTAAAAAAGTTCAATAAATCACCAAATCATCATCATTTTCAAAAAGAGGCTTAGACCTGATTTTTTTATGTTTTGTTTATATACTAGCAATATGGCTAAATAAGATATTCTATTATTATTTCAGCACAAAATACAATAATTCTATTTAGGTATAAGCAAAAAACGCATTCTTAATGCAACAATGAATAACCCCCAAACAAAATAAAAATCATCAAAGTCCATTGTTTAAGCAAATCTCAAACTTCAAAAGAAGCGTTTCCACATTGTTGCAAGTTAAAAATTAAGCGCTGTCTTTGGATTTTTTTCAAAAACGATTGGACACACAGCGCCTATCCTTAGTACAAAAAAAACACAGTTGTAACCAACTTTAATTAAAAAATTGGAAAATTATAGGTAGCTATTGTCATCCAGAAGATATTTAGAGAATAATCTACCTGTAAGATATCAATATTTTCGGATTTTTTTAGCTCCTCTGCCTGGCGTTTTGAAGCGATTCTATCTTTTTTATGTGGTTCACAGATTACTCGAAACCAGCTGAAGGAATTTGGATCGTTTAAACTGGACTCTGTTCAAGATTTTTCAAATCGTCTAGAATACTATTGGTCCGCCAAGTTGGAATTGTAATCAAAAACTTTCTTAATACATATAAAGAATTAGAAAACAAGTTATTCTATTCTAATCAACAAAAACCGAGTATGGTCAAAATAATGAATGTAATACCTCTTTTTTGGCAATATTTAGATTTGAAAACTACATCCAATTAAGCCATTACATCACTAAAATTTTTAAAATAAATACATAAAAAAAAACAAAAAAACAACTTCAAAGAAGGAATTTAACTAAAGCGAAAAATATTTTTATCCTTCAACAATTAAATATTTTTTCTGAAGTTGGTGCCATGTTAAAGGGAAAAAACACAGTTTTGCACCATATCACCAAACCCTTATTTTAAACAACTCTAAGTTGTCATCATCAAGGAGTAAACCAAACTGGTCTACTGCTTGATGATGTCAACTTAGAGTTGTTGAAACGGCGTTGAGTGTTTAAAACATATTTTTGCTGTTAGGGTGCAAAACTGTGTTTTTATATTTGTGACACACCAAAGGTTCTACAGCATTTCCATGTTAAAGTAAAAATAATTAGGAAAGTGCAATAATGAGTTTTACTTTGCTGTTCAACTTGGCACCGACTTCAGAAAAAATATTTAATTGTCGGGTGCAACAATTATTATTTGCTCTTTAGTTAAGTCCTTTTTTGTCTTTGTTTGTTTTAATTCCAGTTAGAATGTTGTAACATCCTGACCAACTGATTATTAAAGCGTTTTTCCAAAGCAAGTCATTTATTACTACTTACCAATTCATAACTTTCTGGTTAAACCCCAACGAAAAACACTAAATTTTCCAGAATCTAGAGATGATTGGGCAATTAACACAACAATTTTACTACGTATAACCACAACATAGCATTTGACTCATCTAAGAGACCAAATAATAAACATAAACATTCGCACACTAGAAATTACAACCACACACGCGCGAAAACCAGACCAATAAATAAATTCACTACAAACACCATAAATTTAGATGATAATTACAAAAACAAATGCCGACCGACGACGACGAAGACGTCAACAATGAACATAAACAAAACAACATCGAATGGCTATTTGACGTCGAGACGATCAGATCAAAGAGCGTGTTGAGAGCGAAAAAAAAATGAGGCAACCGGGAATCGCGCGTGTATCGACAATCTCGCTAGCTGGCGGTGATGACTAATAGAATATTAAATCGAGTTGGCTTAATTGGATAATCCGTGCAGCATCGGCAGTTGTTTTTTTACTGGCGGTGTTGCCGGTTCTGAGAAAAATTGCCAAGATTTTGGTCGGTATTCGCAATTTTAGCCTAAATGTTATTACTGATAAATCAATTAAAACTCCTCAAGGTAACTTTATAACCCCAAAGTAAACAACTGATTTGTAATATCAGGGGTTTACAATCCAAAATACACTAGACAACAGAGCAAAACTGAAGGTATTTTTGAACATAGAATTTAACAGCCGATCGTTTCTGTCATTAATTCCCAATATTTCACAAGATTTTAACAGTAAATTCCTAGGAGTAAATTATTACAAAAATAAAAACTCAGAAAAATATGGAGTTCTAATTTTTCGATTATATTACGAAAAGTAATGAAGTAATATTAAATATTAATCTGTCTGTACAGATTACTTACATAAGGGACAACTGGTTGATCATTTTGTAGACATCTTTTTCTCTCAGAATAACTGCGAGGAAGAATTTCTGTACAGACAGAATTTACTGTTGTAGTAAAAAAAATGAGGAGAGAAAACCCAGTGAACAGGCAAAATAATATTAATGATGTCAATGTAAATAGAATTATAAAAATTTTAAAATGAACGTTTATAAGTTCTGATTGGAACATTTTTTGCCGAGAAAAATGAGTTAATATACGCGAAATTTACCCCCCTTTAGATATCTTTACAAACCCACACACGGGAAAGTAAAACAAAATACCAAAGAATATAAATTCCTGAAAGTTACATTGAAGAAAACGATGAAAGAAAAGGTAGAGGGAAAGTCATCACAAGCCAGCTAAATTCATTATTATGTCTGGACAATAAATAAGAAAATACAAACGCGAATTAATGCTGTAAAAATACTTTTTGGAGAAGATGCTGCAGACTTCCACTATATGATTATGTAAGAATGAATATAATTTAAAAAATAATGAAGGTAGAAACAGCAATAACAGATCCTACAGAGAATATAAACAACTTACTGGTATGGTCATAAGCAGAAGGGATATTGAAATAGAAGCATGAAAAAAAAACTTTAAAAAAAGTAAAAACATAGAGCTGGCCGTGAAGGTTACAAACTATTAGAAATGTTAAAAGCAATAGAAATTTACAGAATTGAATTCCGACAGTATAACTCAATTACAAAACACAAGAAGGGAGACGTCACCCATCTCGAAATTCTAGGCCAATAAGCTTACTGCGCCAGTTGTATAAACTGTTGACGAAAATCATCGCAACTCGCCGAGAAAGGAAACTGGGAATTTAGTAGCCTAAAGGCTAAGGCCAGACTGGCGGTATTTCACGCTGCGTTTTCAACGTTTTTTTTTTTTCGAGCTCTCACATAGTATGCCACAACAGCAGGTTTTCACGAGCTTGAAATCCAGCTCTACCCTGGCCACACACGCCGGTTGCAGTCATTCGCGTGCCATCTGTTTGGTCGAGCTCCATGACGAAATGAATACCGCGTTCTTTTCTACCAGTGTGGCCACTCAACAGCGTGAAATTATGCAGAAAATGGAACTGATACTATCGTTCGGCCGCTGACCTTGAAGATGCGCCCGACACTGAACCGTTGGGTGGAAATTCACGCCGCGTCTGGCCGCGCCGATTTGCAATAGTACTGCCAATTATTTTTGAGTGTTTTCCTGCCGAAACGCGGCGTGAAATCCCGCCAGTCTGGCTGTAGCCTTAGCCTAAGGAACACATGCTTCAAGAGAGAGTATAACACTATCGACAATCGAAGAGACAGTTAACAGAAACACATAGAATACATCATACAACTCTATGAATAACATTCATGCACTTTAAAAAATCATTCAATAAGCTGGAGACCTGGTCTGTGATAAAGTAATGCAAAGAAAGCCGTTCATTTATCAATAATAATGGGAAACCTTTCTGATTTATTTGGAGCGGGTATATTTGGTAACAGCTTTTGTTTATTCGCGAGTTTACCAGGCAACAATACGAAAACGGCAGTTTGAATTTTCTTACTGGTAAGTCAATCGTTTATTGAAATGTGTCAGTCTGAAAGTTTCAGCTGTCATACGTTCGAATATGTGTTATTCATAGCCTTGCTGGAAATACCAGTATCACGGTGTACATGTATCAATACTCCTTTGTAAATTGAAATAGCATGGCTTTCCTTCTTCCTGTGCTTCTTCTTCTTGTTAGGCTTTGAAATGTTCTTTTGAGCTTTTCCGGTTTTCTTTGTAGCTTTACCGTTTGTCTTGGGTCAAATTGCTAATGATGTTTACGATACGAGACTCGAAACGAAAACGTATTGTGGCACTGAAGAACACAATCTTTCTATCACTTAAAAACTGAGTCTTCGTGAAAATTCAAGGCAGCAGCATCAAAATTAATTAAGATGAGTTGTATGCCGTTTACTAACTTCATATTGTGGACACAAGGCAGGCTTCCATTGGTAGTATTGGTAACTAGTTACCAAGGCATACACTGAACAATTTCTCTAGATTTGGATGTTATTAGTATCGAGATGGCAAAAACAACCTAAGAAAATGTATAGATTAGGCGGGGAGTCTGACAGATTACGTTGTATTTTCTTATGTGTCCAGTTTATATTCGGAATATATACTCTGGCCATTCCATCATAAAAGAAATGGATATTTACAAAAAAACACAATCAGTTCCTCTGCCAACTTTAACCATTGTTCCACGGAATGAGTTTAATTAATAAATATAATTCTTGCGTTATAATGTAGCAAAATTAGGATAGGACACCATGGGAGAGAAGATATCGACTAGCCACAATTGTAGAAAAATTAACGCTCTACATAATGCAACAAAGTGGACCACGTCGTCGAAGCAAGGTCAAAAACTGCAAAATTGTATAGTTCCATTCAACGAAGCACAAAGTTTGAACGATGATCCCCCACTCCACAAGGTTGGTCCTCCCCTCTTTACCCCCAAAAACAGTGTTCGGCGCCTTGAATTTTTGGAAACCCTTGAGATCTTAAATCCTACAACGAAATATTTTTTGCCGTTTTTCATTTTCGTTCATCATCACCGGCCCTCGAAGTCCACTGATGGGCTTAGGCCTCCCTCATTGATTGCCATCTCTTTGTTTTAGGCAGTTTGAACCAGCTATGTGTTACTCTTTTAATTTCGGCGGTTCATAAGCTAGGAGGTCTCCCTCTACTACGGCAGTGATCTTACCATCTTGCGTTCTGTATTTACAAAATTTCCGAGCTGTTACAAATGTTAAGTTTCAGCCCATGTCATAAGCCTGTAAATCTCTCGACTAATTGGACAAGGCTGTTATTAATTTCTATGTTATCATTTTATACCAAGTTAAACATAAATTTGTCTTTAAGTTGAGACTCAGCCAACATTGGAACAAACAGTCTGGAGTTCTTGAGTAAGCTGGGTCCTTCTATAATTAATGACTCTCACATCCCAGTCATAGTGTCATCTTGTCTGACACCTCCTTTAATTGGGGTACAGTCGATGTTAATAAGCAAATTTTATACAAGCATTTTTTATACATCTATTTAAAAAACGTTCGTTATCTCTACTGTAAATCAGAAAATTATTTAAGACTTGATGGTTATTAAATCAATGTCACATTACGTAAAGAAAATTTGTTAACGATCCTTATTCTATTAGTTTTCTTCTTATTTTCGTCATTTAAAATCCATTCCAATGTTGTCTCCACTTATCTTTTCATCGTCGTTACTAGAAAAATAATTGTAAAATTATACGTGACAACTGTTTACTAGCAATTCTATTAACAAATTAATTGCAGAATGAAAATATTCCAATAGATTACACCGCAATTTCCATAATGGTTTATTCTGTAACGACTTTGTATTCACGAAATGGAATTTAGTTGGTTTACGCGATGAATTGACTCACGTAAAAATTGTACGTAATAGAACAACGCTAGACTGCAACAATTTGTGTGAATGGAAAATTTACGTTTATGTGAGAGGCGCATTTTAATTTTTTGCTGAATGAACAAAAACGTCGAAAATTGACCTTTCTTTGACCTTGACTTAAAATATACACACAGAAACGCCTACCGTTGGCAATTATATCATCATTTGCATTCGTGTGGTAGAAATTGGGAAGCGTTGTCACAGCCTTGTTGCCAGATGAATAAGTTCAATATTAAATGTTTCAAATTTTGGTATCGACCTCCGATGTTGCGATAAAAATTCGGAGCATCAGTCTGTTTATGCACGTCTTGATCAATTTTCTTGAGAGTGTTTTATCTTTCGACTTCCTTTGTTGATACCCTACAGATTTTATCGATGCTACTAGTTCTCTGTTGGACAATAGGAATTTGTTGTAACATCCTGACTAAACGACGGTTTGGTGACCAGTATAAAATATGGAAACTGCAAATGACCTATAATAGTCTACAGTGTAAGAATATTCGACTTACTAGTTATTTGAAGGGAACCCAAGCCAAGAACCACATTGATAATGTTACTGGAATGAAATGCTTTATCGAACGTTACACTTCAGACACATTGCGAATAAGGAGTATACCAAAAATACCGTTGGTTCCATCTTTGGAAGTATCAGATTACATAATCTGGTCGGTAAGTCAAATGTTGTCGAGAAGAGAGAAGGCGATAAAATCATTTTAGAATAACCAACAGCGCTAACAGATATACGACAGTTATTGTTTTTTTTTTAATTACAATCCTTTGAGTATATATAATACTGATGGTGGTTCCCACCTAGAAATAAACTATTGTCTCTGTTACAAGTATACAAAACTGGCAAAGTGAATATTATAAAAAGTAACTAAATGTATTTTTTCGCACTATATACGAGTATTTGTTTTCTGAAGCATATTGTGGTATCTTCTAGTTTCGTTTTGTGGTTTTTACGTAAATAATATCATACTTGAGAGAAAAATGTATGTACTTATATTCTAAAAAATCCAACCGATTCAGTCTTAATCTCACTTCGTTGTCAATGGTATCCCTAATAATACACATCAAAATGGCTACGTTTATCAGAGAGAAGTCAAAAATTTTTTTATTAATTGTGGATTACGTAAAATAGTTACGAAGCCAAAAAAGTAGCATGTGTTGTATTTAATGTAGTCCATGGTGAAAGAGCTCCGATTTCTAGAAGTACTGTAACTAGATTTTTCGTCTGATACCAGGAAACGGGAGGTGTGAAAGATTTACCTAGATCTGGTAGACCTAAAATGAATGAAGATAAGATTAAGACTGTCCCATTTTTTTGAATATGTAGCATTTTTTCTCAAATATGGTGTTGGTTACCAAAAAAAAGAGACTAAATTCCATATCCCAGGTTACGCTCAAGACATTTTGCAAAAGAGGGCTTAACTAAAAAAGTATCCTCACGATACTATTTCAAAATAAATGAATTTCTCGGAAACTAAAAAGTGACTGGTATTCGTCTAGAAATTGGCCAATACACTCATTTCCACAAATAACTAACTGAATTTACTCATTGTGCGTAAATTGAAGAACCTGATAGGGACAAGAGGAATATTTGTGTTTAATTGACATATGTACTCCTTTCTTTAATTTACCAAAGGTGTTACTAATTATTTTGAGAAATTTCAGTTATTAAACAAATCTGCCAATGTATAAAAAATTTCAAATACGTCAAAAATGTCAATATAGCGAAGGGATCTTCGTGTCGGCCTGTGTTCCCGGAAACGTCTCGTTTATCTTTTTATCTACTAAATATTAATGAAATCAATCCAAATAGGGGTCGCTAGTGCACTTAGGGGCCGTTTAGGTATTACGTAAGCACTATAGGAAGCGGGGGTTGTTGCTTTGCTTATTTTTGATGACATTGGTGGTTAGAGCTTTGCTTACTTTTGGGAGGGGGGGGCTAAATATTTGTAATAAATCTGCTTATCCTAAATCGGTCAGAGACTAATAATCCCAACGGAAACCAACTATAAGAGTTATGTGAAGAAGAGTACTGTCAATCTGACACTAGTAAGAGTGGTGGAGATTGTGATGGGATATCATGTGCGTTAACAAAATTCATTTAGTTTCAGATATCACAACCTACCCACAGAAGCTTAAGAATTACTGGCGTCTAGGCAGAACATCAAAAATTTAATCTAATAGAAAACCAAATATATTTTTGACACTACTCGAAAAAAAGATCGTGTATTCTTTCTTAAAAGCTCCATCTTTTATTTTGAGATGATATTAAAGAAATGGAAAACTGAACTTCCTGAAAATTTTCCATGTGATTAGAGGCTGACTACTTAAAATCTGATCTTCTACACAAATGGAGCAAATATGGCTCAATATCAATTGTTCACTCAACTTTTAGTCTTTGACACCAAATATCCTTGCTTCTTGTTTCCCCTGTGGTAAGGTCCAAGATTTCATAAGAGATTTAAAAAATTCAAAACATACAGGTAATAGTGTTATTCATAAATTTTGACAATTTACAGGTAGAAAGATATGGTGTCTTATTTACACAATATAAATTTTTTTCTATTCTGATAACATGTTTACTAATAATTTTCATATCACAAACCGATACAAAGTCACGATAATCGCCGATTGTATTATGGACATATAATCAGCATATACAAGCATTTACTGTAATCTCAACTAGACTACAGATCAGTAGTATCATCAGCGTCTGAATAATAGAGTCATTTGTTGTCATTTAATAAGATAAAAATAATGGAAAATAAACGGCCCATGGATTATTCCTCGGGGCACACCTATGATACTATTCACTTATCTCACCATTTGTTGCTACCCTTTCTTGTCGATTAGACAAGTAAAAACAAAATAATTTGATTGCCTAACTACACAACAAAGAAATTCACTGTACCAAATGCTTCAGATACATCTAACAAAGCAAGAAAATTGGTTTCCTGAAATTTCAGCATTTATAGCTGTATTTAGTAATGACACTTACTGTAAATGTGGTACCCACATTTTTAATAAATCAATATTGCGTATTGGAAATTGTTTTGCATTACAACAGACAATTAAAATTCTGTGATAGATTAATCAAATTTTAGATGTTAACGAAATTGGTCTATAGTTCTTAGCATAATGCTTATTAACACCTTTGTGACCAACATCTCAATTTTAAAGGATTATGGACAGACCGATGTCATGATATTAATCTTGTATAGTCCCCATATTATTAAGTTGATGATGATTTTATGTTGATTGAAGATACTTAATCGATTGAATCGGTTTCTTCGTGTTCAATGTTCCTTTTTCTTTTCCAATTAAACAGATATATGGTTCCCAGAATAAATTTTTCATTTAAAATCCTGGCACTTAAAGCATATGTTGAGACTAAAATTGATATACAATGAAAACTCCACTGTGCTGAGGAACAGAAATCTTGTAAGTTTTGCAACCATTATCATGTTTCAGCAAGTTCTATCCTTAATTTGATAAATACTCGTATATTCAGTCTTGAAGTTTTCCTCATTGTTATTATTTTCGATTTGACGTATCCTGAACTAATTATTGTGACTTAGATGAAAATCAGTTCTAGTGTTATTTAATACACACACAGCTATGGTAGAAAGTACCAATAAGATGAAGCCGCGACTTTGAATGGAAAAATTCTTTTTAGGATTTTTTTCACATTTACTCTAATATCATTTTTGACACACCAAATGTCTTTTTAATATGTTTATTTGCTTAATAGTTTTGTAATCTTATGTTGATTTCACCTATTCATAATATGTGCCGAAACTTTAATAGGATTAGCTCAAGCTTTGATATCTCTGATATATAGTAACTAAATCTGATGAAATGTTTTTGTCTACTTGATTAAGATGACCTTGTTTACTCAATTATTACTCTAATTAAATAAATGTTTTCTATTTGTACCCATATACCTCATGAAATTATCAGACTAGTAAAGTTATATGAATCATTAAATAGTAACTATTTACAATAGTAAATATATATTTAATTTAAAATATATATATATATATATATATATATATATATATATATATATATGTGTGTGTAATTATAAGTAATCATATTCTATATTTACCTTGTAATTGGGATTTTCCTGTCCGGTAATAAAGCTTATTATTTATTTATTTAATTCAAATTTTAATTCGTTTTAACCTTGCCATGTTTTTGAAATTTTTGAATATGCAAACATGCTGTTGGTAAATGTAAAAGAAATAACACTCCTGTATTAGTCCCAACGGATTGGATCAAATCAAGCTATTTTTTTTTTTTGTTTAATTAGAATTTCCAAAATTGACATTTTTGTTCCGATTTTTTTATAACTTCGTTGATATCGGATGCAGAAAAAAAATCTTAAGAAAGTTGGTTAGAATAAAATTTTCTAAAAAGTTGATGTCATTATATTTTTGAAAATTAACATTTTCTCAAAAATTGTGATTTTTTCGAAGAAATGTCATTTTTTTATTAAAAGTTGGTATAGAAATTTTATTCCAATTTTGTTCTAATTCCCAATAAAAGTAGTTTAGGTCCGAGAATGGGTATGAAAGCAGTAATTAGTTGTTTACTTTCAAAAAATCTGACAATTGCAGCAACTGGCAAATCTTAAATAAAACTGTTTGAATTTATTTGGGCATATAAAGTTAGGATACATTTATTTTGTATAGTAGTTCATTTTTTATTTTTTTGCACTGTAAAAAACGTTTTAAAAAGTAAATTCCTTTTCAAATGTTTGTGTTTATTAATACATTTTTATTTTTATTTATTTATTCACATCTACGGGTAGCCCCATTTACATAAAGTACAAAACAAAAAATTTAAAGAAAATAACATTAAAACTAAGACTAAATCTAAAAACACAAAACACACAAAAAGCGTATAAATGTAAGTTTAAACAAAATACAAAATAAAATATAATTACTTAAACTCAAAAAAAACAAAACAAACGACAGCCTTAAATATTAAAGTACAACCATCGCTTGATTACCCTGATGGAGTTGTAAAACATATCGATATGTGAGGAGTACTGATTGCCTGTACGTAATAGCCTAGTCATTGCTGAAGAAAATCCATAGTTAGTTCTATGAAATGACACCTTGAAGAGTTCTGAAGAACGAGATCTCATAGTCGTATTCAAGGATATTCTGTCTAGTAAGCAAGGGCAGTCAAGTTCACCTGACAACAACTTTTTGAACTTTCTCCATATAATCGATATGTGTGTTATAGTGGGGGTTCCATATAACAGAACAGTACTCCAGAATAGATCGTACTAGTGAACAATATAATAAACGAATCGTGTTATGAGAAAATGTTTTAGATGAACGATTGATAAAACCCAAAACCTTGTAACTCTTGGAAACAACTAGATCAATGTGTCTACGAAAAGTCAGAGAATTATCGAAAACTACACCAAGGTCACGAATTTCACTTACTCGCTGTATCGTTTGTGAATTAATAGCGTATGAACTGATTATAGGTTGTGAAATTTTTGCAAAAGTAATAATAAAACATTTATTGATATTCACGTCAAGATCATGGCTAATACACCAGGCAAAGAATGAGTTTAAATCGGATTGGAGTAACGTAGCATCATTGCAAGTTGCAATTTCTTTAAACAGTTTGAAATCGTCAGCATACATTAAGATATTACAATGATTAATAATTTTGCCAATGTCATTAATAAATAAATTAAAAAGAAATGGCCCCGCGTGAGAGCCCTGTGGAACTCCTGAAGACACACTTATAATCCTGGAAATAATACCCCCCACCTTAACATAATGGTATCGGTCTAAGAGATAACTCTTTGTCCACTCTAAAAGTGGCCCATAAAATCCTAGAGCTTGAAGTTTGGCCAAAAGTATTCTATGGTTAACTCTATCAAACGCTTTAGCGAAATCCGTATAAACAGAGTCAACTTGTAGTCTATTCTCCAAAGTTTTTACTAAAAATGACTCATAGACGGCCAAATTGGTTAAAGTAGATCTACCTGAAAGAAATCCATACTGTTCGTTAACAAAAATGTGTTTAAATTGCCATGATAAGAATTGAGAGAAAAAGTAGTCCAATAATTTCGGGATCTCCGATTGCATACATACAGCTCGGTAATTCTCAATATTTTCTATCGATCCACCTTTGTGGATTGGCCTCAGGTAGCTATGTTTCCAAAAACTGGGAAGCTTTCCGGATGAAAGTGACAAGTTAAAAATTGTGTTCAGAGGGAGCGCTAGAGTGTAGACACAGTTTATTAAAAAATGCGAAGGAATGCCATCAGGGCCACACGAGAGCTTTAACCGAAGTTCATTAATTCTGCCAATGATGTCTGCTACAGTTACACAAAAGGAAGACAAGTTAACCGAGTTTTCATAATGAAAATGAGGCACATTAATGTTCTGATCCAATTTATAAACTGTTGAAAAGTAGGTAGCAAAAAGACCTGCCGTTTCCTCAGCCCCGTTGCTTATTTCATCCTTATAAAACATGGATTTCGGAAGATTAGAAGATTTTTTCATGTCATTAATATACTTAACTATGGTATGACTGAGTTAATGATTTCAATTTGCGGTGGAAATATTCTTGGGATTTTCTCGTACATAAACTTTTAATATTTTTTAAAATAATTTTTGACTGATTTTATTAATTTTATTTATTACATACAGGGTGTCAATTAAGTCCCGGGACGGCTGAATATCTGCTAAAGTACTGCATTTCTGGAAAAGGTCAAGGACATTAATTCAGTAACTTTGACTAAGGAATCCGATGGTGACCTTGGATTTGACCTTGAACCTCATTTTTGAGGTCAACCTCATTTTTTTAATGAAAACGCCTATTTTTATTGCGGAAAGAGCGGAAAATTTTACGTCCGGACATGTATTGAGGTATGAGGTTGAGGTAACCCCTAGAGGTCGAATAGAGCTCAACTAATGACTCGCGAGTTTAGTGGTAAAAAAAAACAAAGCTCATACCCTATAGGTAAGTCTTAACGAGAAACTGAATGGTGACCTTGGATTTGACCTTGAACCTCATCTTTGAGGTTATTTTGAGGTCAACCTCATTTTTTTAATGAAAACGCCTATTTTTATTGCGGAAAGAGCGGGAAATTTTACATCCGGACATGTATTAAGGTTGAGGCAACCACGAGGGGGTCAAATAGAGGCCAAATAATGACTTTTTCTGGCTTGTATAATGAAGGGTTTTTTGTGCATTTATTTGGTTTCAGATGGGTTCTTTAACATGAAATTCAATATTTTGGTATTTTTGTATAGCGAGAACATTTTAAATAAATATTGGTAGAATATTAGACTTATGTATGTCGAATATAAACGTCATTGGCAAGAAAATTAAATAGATTCTTGACGATATAAATGAATTCAGAGGAAGAGTAACTACTACCTAGAAAATCTGGCACATTCCGGAGTTTCGATAAAATTGGAATAAATCTTCTGAATCAAACATTGAATTTAAAATTTTTAAATATTTTCTAATTTTTCCATTATTCGAGAAATTTATTTATTCTAAATAACTTTTACTAAGTTTTTTTTCGTCTATAAGCTAAAGGAAGGAATATATAAAGATCAAACTGTTACAAACTCCATTTTTCAAATTTAATTTCCACAACTTTTTGAGATGCTACATATGGATACACCACACTGTAGAACCCATTTCGACAAAAAAAAAACAAGTCTATTCGTCATTTTGCATGAAATTTTGCTGTTTCGTTCGGACTATATATACTTCTTGCCTGCTTTCATCCAATGACTGAAACCAGTCTCATTTTGGTTATCAGTATATGATAAGTGTGATTCACTGAACAAAAATGCTCCACGTAACCGAGCAGTTTTCAGTAGGCGCCTTCGTCGGACATAAAACAGTGAGTGACCTTACGGCTAGTATCCATCCATCAAAAAAATATCATCGGTAATCCCATATTCAATTAAATCAGCTCTGAATGATGTAAAACTCAATGTGACGCCTTACGGTCTCAATATGGCAACTCGTTCTTTATTTTTTATACTACATATTGGTAGTGTAATATTGATAGCCCACGCGTGTACGTTTTTATTGAATTATGTCTGTGACATTAGTCCAAGATAATTACCTTTTTACCTTTTCCGTGCGGGACTTTCGATTCGTGAACTTTTTTAATGATTATCGCATTTGAATGTTATTTATGTATCGCGAACTTTTCCATTCATGTTGTCGGGTTGTTAAAGTTATGAATAGGCCTGACATAGTCCGGTCAGTTTAGGTCACTTATTCTGAATGAATAACTAACAAACGGTCATAATTTGCAGTCACTTACTGTTTTTATTACTGCTTAATTCTATGTTAAGAACATACTAGAATGACAATTATAAGGGCGTATGCCTTCTTAAAGTTCAAATTAAATGTGGTGTAAATTACCTGCTAAAAATTTTGGGGAAGTTCCCATTATTCACATATTGACAACCTAAAAATTTATCGATTACAGGGTCTCTATAAAGTTAAGATGGCCATTGATTGTATGAAGTGGGATAGTTCTCACATCTAAGGGCACATTACTGATAGCGTATCATGGATACTTTATTACTTTTATGTTTTTTTGGGCAATAACACCACAATCGAAATAAAACGACGTATATTGAAGGAAAACCAAACGTTTCAAAGTCTATTCTGACTTCGTTGTCAATGGCTTTATATTTATTGATGTAAATTGCAAAATGGAAATTTGATTTATGACATTTAAATTGACATTATAATTTCTAAAGACAACTCTTTCAAATTCTTCTAATTTGAAAGCTGTTTAACTAAAATATATGATCTTTAGAATTTTTTGTGCTACCTGTATATCTAAAAACAACAAATTTTCTAATGTCAATTCATTTTGCATTTTACATCAATAAATATAAAGCCATTGACAACGAAGTCACAGTAGACTTTGAAACGTTTGGTTTTCCTTCAATATACGTCGTTTTATTTCGATTGTGGTGTTATTGCCCAAAAAAGCATAAAAGTAATCAAGAATATGCCACAAACAACGTTTAGAAGACAAATGGATACTTTAGCTCTAATATGTCCTACGCGATTTTAAACTGAGGTCAATCTCTGTGCTCTGCACAAATTTTTACAACGGCGTTGCAGGAATAAAGTACCGCGAGTGTTGTAAAGATGGCTTTGTGGCACTAAAACTACTTACCCTTCCTTGCACTTTTACCCTTCAATGTCTTGTCTATATGAAACAGAACCAAAACAGCTCATAACACAACGATTTTCACTTCTATTTAACCAGGAGAGGAGACGCAGTTCTCAGCTACCACAGATTGCAACGAACGAGAATGGGTACTAACTATTTTGGTATTAAATTATTTAATGGACTGACAGCAGAAATTAAAAATTTAAACATATACCATTTTAAAGCAAGAGTGAAAAAATATCTTTTAAAACACGCCTTTTATTCTTTTGTGGAGTACTTAGGAAGTGATTTCAATGTATAAATTTGTAATGTGTAAAGTTTTTGCCTTACAATGTAGTTTGTCTATATATTAGTAAATAGGACATTTTATTTTCTTCCAGACATTTTTTATTTCTAGTTGTTCGAGTAAATTCAATTATTTGAGTTTATTTTCCTGATGATTGAATTTTACAGTATCTAGGTCAATAAAATGATTATTGTCTATTAAATATGTGCCATGCCTCTACTTTTTGCATCATTTAGGATATTATTTTTATGTTCTTTTATTCCGCAATTTATACTTCTGCCACTCTGTCCAACATAAACAGCTTTACAGTCTTTGCAATTAATTATATAAATACCTGATTTTTTTTCAATTTATTGGTTTTACATTTAATTTTAATTAATATATTACCTGGATCATTTTTATTAACATTGATGGTGTTACAACCTAAGATTGACACTTCGTTGCAAATTTAGTAGCTAAACTTTGTGGCAATTAATATACTTGCATTTATTTTTCTCTTTAACTGTACTATTGACAGAAATTTAGATTTATTTTTTAAGTATATCAATTCATTCAATAGCAAAATACAATTCACTATTGAAATTGGTAATTACAATGAAAATAATTATTTAGATGTCAAAATTAAGAAGAATGATAATAAGTTAGAATTCGATATATATATATATATAGAAAACCAACAACAATTGATACTATTATACCCCAATTTTCCAAATTATCGTGGCGAATCAAAATGGCTTTACCTTCCCCTTAAGTAAAGATAATTTTAACAAAAAACAACATAACAGAATAAGATATTTAAAGAGAAAAGTAATTTCAAAGATATTAAAGCCCACTCAAAATTTAGCTACCAAATTTGCAACGAAATGACCAACTTATGTAAGACCATCACTGTTAATAAAGTAATCTAGATAATATATTAGTTAATAATAAACAAAGATCAATAAATTGAAAAAAAATCGGGTGTTTATAAAATTACCTGCAAAGACCATAAAGTTGTTTATGTGAGACAGAGTGGTAGAAGTATAAATTTCCGATTAAAAGAACATAAAAAATTATATCCTAAACATTACAAAAAGCACAGGATTGGCAACACATTGTATAGACTGTAATCATTTTATTGACTTAGATAATGAAAAAATCATTCATCAGGAGTAAACCAAACTGTTTGGTTTACGCCTTGATGATGACAACTTAGAGTTGTTGAAACGGCGTTGAGTGCTTAAAATAAAGGTTTGGTGTTCGGGTGCAAAACTGTGTTTTTATATTTGTATTGCCGGTGACTATTTTGAAAAATAAATACCAGAGCTTAAGAATTGTACTTTTAATGTATTTTTTGTCCGATCTTGCTATATGTTATAGTTCATGTTGTGTGCATTACTTCTCAAACTACCCTCGTATAGATATTTTTATTCGCCTTCATTCAAGTTAGCACATTAACGGGCAACAGCAATAGTTTGACTAAAATAGTTAAGGATTTTAGTAATTCTTTGTACAAGCAAAACCTGTAATAAATTTTCTCTTTGGTTTGGAGAGTTTGTTTTATTAAAATGTATACTACAGCTCCATGATAAATTATTGCGAACTGCTTATGAGAGTACGTTTTGAAATAATAAATAATATAAATTGATTACGTCGAAGCCCTACATAGCAGACCCATTTAAACTCGTCATTGAACCACCATAACACCATTTTATAATCTCAATTCGCCACATTATTATTCTTCTTAATCTGAATTTGTCATCAAGTGCACTGTTGTTCGACCTAGTTGCATAAAAATGGAACTCATTACAAATTCATTTTGATAACCGCATCGAGAATTATAAATAAATTCGATAACAATGATTTCAATTGACGGCGATGACACGAGAACGATTTAAATGTTGCGAGTGCAGATCTTTGGCAGAGTCACAATTGCGCGTACGTGAAATTGTTGTACTAAAATAGCGCGTGATCAATTTAGATTATCGACCCTTTTTGGATTCGGGGCACGAGGGCAAAAACCGAAAGAATTTTTAATTTCCATCGAAGTAAAAGAAAGAAAAGAAATCTACTAAGAATCCATATAAATATAAACATTCTAAAGATATTGTCCTCAGTAAACCTTGTGTCTTCTAATATTTAGCACCTGTCTCACCACAAACTCTGAATACATGTGGAACAACATCGGAAACAATGCACATCCTTTTGGCAGAGTCCCTTTCTGATTTTTGTTTTCTCAGTAGCTCAGGTCATTTACGGACAAAAAGACCTTTTGGTGACAAAATTAATAGTAGAACAAAACCAACATCAGTATGTTCTAATGATAAAACATGACTAATTGACATAAAATTCAACATTTTTGATCGATGCGTTTTTGTTTTATAACAAAAAAAAACGAAAAATCGGTAACAATTTAGTTTTTTACCTTATATACAAAATCCACTTATGAAACCGTATTTGCTACTATGGGCAATGTTGAAGAGAAATAAAAAGCCTACAAAATGAGCTACTTTACGATAAATTTCGTTAATTGGTTTCTTAGATTATGGAATCTTAACCCGAATTTCCAAAAAAATAAATAATCGCTTATATATTTTTTTATTTTATAGCTAAAAGATTCTTATTAACTGAAAGGGTAGTCTTCTCATACCCAATTCATGCTCTAAAAATAAATACTGTAGCCCCGGTACTTTTTGCAAAATTTCAGTCAATCCTATGGAAGACATATTTTTTTAAAGGCAAGTGAATAAAAAGTAGTAAACACTGAAAAGTATTTACTATTAAGTCAAGTAAAGTCTGGCAAGTAAAAGCAAATTCTTCATTTAGAGAAAATAATCGTTTACTTTTACTAGGTAGTATTTGCTGGAAAATTTGAAGTGATTACTTGGAAGTATTTACTTATAAACGAAACAATTTAAGTATTTGCTTATCTTTTCAGTTGATACTCGGACAGTATTACTGAGTATAGGAAAGTGTATTTTGAGTTTTCCAATAGCCTTTCTATTATTACCCTTTGCCAAGAATGTAATATGTTGAACCTTTTTTGTTGAATATTCCTTGCAGGTTTAAATGCATTCAAGAGCCATGGAGAGATTTTATATCCAGAATCACCAAGCAGACAAAATGATCCATTAAACTGTGATAATATTAAATTTACTGTACTTTGCTTCCAAATCCTGCCGTCGTGTACACTTCCCGGCCACTGCGCATCTATACTTGTAAATTTTTAACTGGCATCGCAGGTAGCTTGTACATTTATACTTATAAAGCCTTTCCGATTTACATACTCGTCAACAAATCTTCCGGACCTTTTTATTTTGTCATTTTACTTTCGCTTCATTTAGTTCAACGACAGTTGTTGGAAATCTGATCCAGCAGTCTGCCTTCTGGCATACTTTATTAAGAACCCAATCTATTGTTTTGCAGGCTGAAGTTCGATGAATCCCAAAGTCTTCTGCTACTCCGGTCTGAAAGCCTGGATCGCTTACACAGCGAAGAAATATCTCCATTTATTGTCTTGCAGATAGTGCTCTGCGTTCATTAGTTTCTAGTAAAAACTCGATACACAAGAACTCTACATTTTCAGATTCAAACCTTAACAAACATTTCGAATGACTAGGACTAACACTTCTTCTTTTTCGATAAGTTTTCCTCGCACGTATATGCACGAAATCTGCCATTTATCAACGGTTAAGTACACTGTTCACCTACCTTACAAATTATCGAGTGTTTACCAACAACAGAAATAATTAACTTCACATTATTCACTCAATTTTAAGTGAATACTTGGAAAATTGGAGGTTTTACTACATATGCTAATGAATTACTACAAGGAGAAGTAAATGCTTAATCTTAAGTATTTGCTTGATATTTTATTCACTCAATCCTAAGTATTTACTTACAAATGCCACAGTACAAGCGTTTACTACATTTTATTCACTTGGCTCATTACCTCAACGGATGACCCTATCATTATGAATAAACCACCGATGTAAAGTAGAAGAGTTGATCTCAAGACCCCTCATCTCACTTTTTCAAACTTCAAAGTATAAATACATATAAGTACTGAAAATATTTAGCTATTCCCTAAAATTTTTCTGGACGAGTCCATTCGAAAAATTGCTAAAGGGAGGTCCCTGTGTAACTATATCCTTATAATAAATAGTCTTAATACAAATTTTAATTATAAGCAGACACATTTAAAGGAACTTACTATGCCTTTGCCTACACTTTCAGTACATTTTATGTATTGTTTCATAGGTGGATTTTGTATATAAGGTAAAAAACTAAATTGTTACCGATTTTTCGCGGTTTATTTGTTATCAAACAAAAACGCATCGATAAAAAATGTTGAATTTTATGTCAATTAGACATTTTTCAAGTTGATGTCGGTTTTGTTCTACTATAAATTTTGTCACGTATTTTCGTAAATGACCTGTGCTACAGAAAGATTGCCCATCCTTACGTAGGCTGAGACAGAATTTTAGAGTTGTCGAACGGGAAAAAATAGATATACTGGGAACAACCATGGATCGAAGGATGTCCCAAAGTTTAAGCCATTTTACGTTATCAAACGCCTTCGAGTAGTCTACAAAACAAAGATGAACTGGAAAGTAATATTCCCTGGCGTTCTCCATAACTTGTCTCAGTTTTTTGGGACCAGACTATTTTCGCGATCTAATAATCACGTTTTATATGAAGGCGTTTCCTTGGTCTTTTTACAGAGTGAATTTTCTTGAAGTTTCCTTGGAATGGATCTCAACCATTCCAAGACGATGGAAGTCCAAGGAAACTTCGAGGAGAACGAGTTGCATTGTCTACCAGATTAGGACTAACAAAGTACATTTTGTTGTCCAGCTATGCTATTATCTTGTGGTCTTGCCAAATGCCCAGCCCATTACCATTTCAGGGATTTCATTTTATGGAAACATCTATTAGCTTGGTCTTATCTCTTGTCCATCCTACTCACTTTGGTTTTTTCCTTGTTATTTCGATAGTGTGTCTCTCCACAAACGTTTGTGTAACATTAAGTTTTCCGTTTTTAGTACTGCTAGAACAAATTGATAAAATAGTTGAAAAGACTTCTGTTTTTAGAATTTCTTGGGACTAATGATTGTTTTCCGAATGTCGTCTCTGCAAATTCAATGTTCTTTTATTTATTGTAGAAGAGAAAGTTTGGCAACATGGCATATAAAGACGTGTTAATTGATGAACTAAATAAACTAAAAAAAAGTGATCGATATCATAATATCGGGAAAAGTGTCGGAGTCTCTTAAGTTAAGTGATAATGTGCGGAAGATTATAAAATCTCCAGAAAATCTAACGAACATTGATCGAAACGATAAAGTATCTGATCGTTTACCTATCGGGTCAAAGGTCACCATGGATAGTGTTGATTTTCTCAACGTAGAAAATGAACTCAAGTGTGCCAAAATTGAAATAAGATATATCAGTGAATTAAACTGTGAACTTAAAAAATCTGTAAGTAACCTAGAAACTATTATAGGATTACTAAAATCATCAAATAATTCTAACCTAAACATGGAATTGCCGCCTTCTTTAAGTAAAAAACAAAACAATGTTGCCAAAATGACGAATTCTTCAAATAGTCGGAATATAAATAAAACTCAGTGTTATTCACAATCTCCTAATCATAATTGTAAGTCATCTAATAGTTCCACTGTAAACTATAAAGTTGATTCCACCAACAAAAACATCAACTTGTATGAATTGGAAACCAAAAAACATATGATTAAAATAACTAATATAATTGATGATGTATTAACTCAATCAACTACTGATGTCCCAAACAAAATCGTGGGCACTGATGTAAGTGATGAAAATGCTTTCATTGGCGATAGATCATGGATTTATGTGAGTAAATTTAACCCGAAGTATACTGTCGATAAACTAGAATCATACTTAAGGCAAAAGAAACCTGATTGCCAATTTATCTGCTTACCATTAAAAAACTACTGAAGTTTCAACTCGTTTAAAGTCGGTATAGACTCTGACTTGAAAGAAGATTTTCTAAGAGCTGATATGTGACCCAAAGGTATTGAGGCTAGTGAATATATTTTTCGAAGAAAGGCCTTCAGAAATCACCACCGCCGACCTATCCGTCACCAACAAAGAAAATAGTGTAAATATAAATTTTATAAATAATATTGACAATAATATTTACAAAAGATGTTTTGATCGTTTTAAATTTATGCATGTTACATATCACCTTTCATGACTTATAAATAATAATATGCTGATTAATGTCTAGAATAAAACAATAATCCATTGTAAAGGAATTACGCAGAAACTAAAACAATACCTATATTATATTACTAGATGCACCTGCATAAATGATGATTCTGCATAGTTCCCCATTTCCAGCAGAGATTATAAATAGGAGAATATTCCTAAACAAGACGCTCTTTTGAATTAACTTTAAGACTTTTAACGTTGTTCAGAGTCACAACATTTGGTCTGTTCATTTGCTGTATTAATCATTATAAAATAGTCCTTTTTGTAACAAGTAGTGATAGTTGTGTTTCAAATAAATTCTGTTGTTTTTTAAAAAAGGGTTTTAAGTAATAAATAATAATAATAAAGCCCCAACAATTGGCGCAGTCAGCAGGATCGGAAAAACAGAGATTTTTGGTGATCCAAGAAAAACAGAACAGAAATTCCAAGAAGATCTGGTGGTTTCCAAACCTTCAACCGAAAGAACCGCACGCACTACAGAGCATCTTCCAGAAAATCAAAGTGAGTAAAGATTTGTTATTATTCTGTGAAAATTGCTCTATATTTGTTCCCTAAATCCAATTATTTTCCCAAGTCGTTAAATAAAAAAAAATACGTGTGTAAAATTTGTAACAATTCCATTAAAGGGGTTAGATTTTGGAGTCGAGCGAAAATCGGACAGAATCGAGATCCGCGAGTTTATTTTCGAGGGAATATCGGAAGTAACTTGAGCAATTTTAATTTGAAGTTTTTCGTTAAAATTGGGGTGGAATTAAACAAATAAAAATGAGCCAAGAAGACTTAAATCTTATAGAATATAGGTTAAGTGAATTATGTCACATTATACCGGAATATGATGGAGATTCGATATTATTAAATACATTTATTAATTCTTGTGACGCAGCATTTGACGTAGCAACAGACCAACAAACATATCTCTTAACTGTACATTTAAAAAACAAACTAAAAGGACGAGCATCTCAACTAATAAACTCACGCGACTTGAAAAATTGGGATCAAATCAAAACTATTTTAAAAACACACTTCGGTGATTCTAGAGACTTAACAAGTCTAATCTACGATTTACAACAAATTAAACAGGGAAACAATGAAAATCCGCAAAACTATGTGCATCGCATAAACGCACATCATTCAAAATTATACGCTGCTATAAATCAACAAGTAACATTAACCCGAGAACAGAAAACCGCACAGCAAGCGTTAGTAGACAAAGTAGCCCTACAGACACTTTTAGTAGGTCTCGAACATAAGCTAGGTGCAATCGTACGAGCATCGCGACCTTGCAATCTCGCAGAAGCTGCAAATATAGTAAAAACTGAATATCAATTAACGTATCTAGAAAGTAAAAAGCCACAAGTAAATTCTCCAAACTTTCAAAGTAAAAATAAAAAGACATGTAATTATTGCAAAAAGTCGGGACATTTAATTTCAGAATGCCGCAAAAAACAAAATAATGATAAATACTATAATCAAAACCGAAATTATCAATATAATTCGGGAAATCAAAGAAATTTCAATCCAAGTCATACCTTTGTGAATAGACATGAAAATAATAATCAAAATCAAAGAGAAAATTATTATCAAAGACCATATAACCAAAATAATAATTATCAAAGCAATTCTTCAAATACAAGAAACATGCAAAATCCTCCAAGAAAAACATTTCATTTAAACGAACAAAGAGTGGAAATGAAGACTGGCGCTTCTACTCATCTCATTCCAACCAGTCAAGCACAGAATTTAGAAAGCCAAGAATAAGATCAGAATTCGTAAACACAAGCAATTCAAATAATTTATTTTATATAAAAACTCATGACGGAAAATATCGCTATTTAATTGATACCGGAGCAAGTATATCAATTTTGAAACCAAATTTATTTGAACAAGAAAAAATAAAAAGTGTAGAACCCATAAGAATTCAAGGTGTAACCAACTAATTTTTTGAAATAAATAAAGCAATAAATTTTGATTTCTTTTTGAAAAATGACGAAATGGAAGTATTCGTACATAACTTAAATATAGAATTTGATGGTTTATTAGGTATAAATTTTTTACAACAATATGAGTGCCTAGTTGATTTAAAAAATAGAAAACTAATAACCAAATATATAACTTTGCCATTATAAAAGAGAATGAAATTGTCAATGAAATAACTATAGAACCAAGAACTGAACAAATATTCAAGTTAAATTGCAATGAAAAAAATGCTGAACTAATTTTACAGTCACAAGAAAAAGAAAATGTCATATTGCCAAATTGTGTAATCAAAACGAATGAAAAAGGTGAATTTCTAAGGTCAATTTTAAATAAAAGCGAACAAAAGAAAAGAATAATTTTTGATGAATTAATAATTGAACCTTTTATTGAAAATAGTCCAGTAAATAAGAATCAAACATTAATTTTAAATCTACAAAAAGAAAACTTATATTCAAGACAACAAAGGGTCGAAAAATCCTTGCGTTTAGAACATTTAAATTTTGAAGAAAAAGAAGCAATTACCGCCTTATGTAAACAATATTGTGATATATATTTAATTTAGAAAATGATGAATTAACTTTCACAAATACCGTAAAACATAAAATAGATACCGGGCAAGCCAAACCAATTGCAACAAAGTCATATAGATACCCTTATGTCCATAAACAAGAGGTAGAAACCCAAGTAAATCAAATGCTAAAAGAAGGAATAATCCAACCATCATCCTCACCTTGGTCATCTCCAGTATGGGTAGTCCCCAAAAAGTTAGACGCCAGTGGTAAGCAGAAATGGAGAATGGTTATAGATTACCGCAAATTAAATGAAGTCACGGTAGATGATAAATATCAGTTGCCTAATATAAATGATTTACTCGACAAATTAGGACATTGCTGTTATTTTACAACCCTTGATCTGGCATCAGGTTTTCACCAAATTGAGATTAATCCAACAGATATAGAAAAAACCGCGTTCACAGTTGAAAATGGTCATTATGAGTTTAAGAGAATGCCATTTGGTTTAAAAAATGCACCCGCGACCTTTCAACGAGTTATGGATAACATTTTAACTGGCATACAAAATGAACGAGCACTTGTATACATGGATGACATCATATCTTATGCTTCATCATTAACAGAACACATTCAAAGACTAAAAGAATTATTCGAAAGACTAAGAAATTCAAATCTTAAATTGCAACCCGATAAATTTGAATTTTTAAAAAAGAAGTTGCATACTTAGGTCATATAGTGACAGAAGAAGGTGTAAAACCCAATCCGGAAAAGATAAGAGCAGTCAAAGAATTCCCAGTACCAAAAAACGCAAAAGACGTGAAAAGTTTCCTAGGTTTAGCAGGATACTATAGAAGGTTTATAAAAGATTTTGCCAAAATAGTCAAACCTTTAACTGAATTATTAAAGAAAGATATAAAATTTAATTTTGATGAACATTGCATAAAATCATTTGAAACATTGAAACAAACATTAACAAATTATCCAATTTTACAATATCCTGATTTCGAAAAAGAATTCAATATTACTACAGACGCGAGTAATTATGCGATAGGAGCAGTACTATCACAAGGAAAAATAGGAAAAGATTTGCCTATAGCATACGCATCTAGAACTCTGAATGCTCACGAACAAAAATACTCAACAATTGAGAAAGAATTACTAGCAATAGTATGGGGAGTTGCTAAATATCGGGAATTCGTCTACGGGACAACCTTCAAACTATACACAGATCACCGCAAGATGGAGATTAAAATTGGAAGAATAAAATTATCAAATAATATATAAACCAGGCAAACAAAATACCGATGCCGATGCCTTATCTCGAATAAGAATTAATCATCTCAGAGATTATTCAAAAATATTCTACGGAAGTCCAATAAAAGAAGAAGAAGAAGAAGAAAATGAAGAAAGACCGGATACTCCAAATACAGAAATCGGATATGAAACAATCTTAGAAGAATATAACATTTTTAAGAAACTACACGAATCAAAATCATTAATTGATTATTCTAAATGTAATTTTACCAATGAGAAATTTCTAGATAAACATCAAAAAAGAATTATATCATTCTTAAAGCCAGGCGAATTAACTGATTCACAATTTAAAATAGCTGATGATTTAATTGACTTAAATACAATGTATGAAGAACACAGAATAAATGTCGTCACATCAAAATGCAATCCTAAACGAAAGTACTACCTTATCATTGTTCCACATTTAAATCCTGACCAAGCAATCTTTGAAATTCTTTACTACAATAAAGAGATATTGTTAGAAAACGATAAATACTATATGGAAGAATTAAAAAAGGTACCAATTTTAGAAATGCTATCTTTAATTTTTTCCGATAATGAAATAGAATTTATAACTTGTAACCCAAACATTATAATCCCAGAAAAAGAACAAAGAAATATAATTATCGAAGAAAATCATACAGGAAAACTAAACATGCATAGAGGTATCCAAGAAACAGTAACAAGAATAAAACGAAAATATCAGTGGGAAAATTTAACCAAAGACGTTGAAAATTTCATAAAAAATTGCGAAGTATGTATTAAATCCAAAGCTTGTAGGAAAAATTTATCAAATCCCTTAGTAATAACAGAGACGCCGAAAACACCGTTTGAACGCATTAACCTCGACATATTAGAAATACCAGAGAAAAATTATGTACTTGTGATAAGAGATGAATTTTCTAAATTTACCCAAGCTTATCCAATTGAAAATAAATCTGCGAAAAATGTTGTCAATACACTATTATTATATTTTATGCACTACGGTACTCCACTAAGAATACATTGTGATAGAGGTACAGAATTCGATATCCAATTAATGAGAGATCTATGTACTCTTTATAATATTAAACTAACATTTTCATCAGTCAATCATCCACAGAGCAATGGTTCAATCGAAAGATTTATGAGTACCCTATTGGAAATGATAAGATCAACAGTTACTGAAAAACCGGGAGATCATCCACTAACATTCATCCCATATGCAGTTATATGCTACAATAATTCTATAAGTAGTACCCATGGTTATACGCCATACGAACTAATTTTTGGTCACACAAATTCAAGACCAGCTGAAAAATTATTTAATCAAGAAGAACTAATTTCAAAATATGTACGTGAACTAAATAATAAAATTTCATATTTTTATAAAGTAGCGAGAGAAAAAACAATTTTGAAAAAATTCAAATCTAAAGAACGTCACGATCAAAAAGCGAAACCAAAACCAAAAGATATTGAAGTAAATGATTTTATATTCATAAAAGAGTCACAGATAAAAGATAAACTAAGTAACAAATCGAATGGTCCTTATAAAGTGATACAGACGAAATACGTCATCATTCTTGCTGTACTAATCACAGTAAGTCAAGCAAGTAATTATAAAATTTCAACTCTAAATAACACGCTAGGAATACAATACTACTATGAATCAGACTTAAAAGTATCAAATGAAAAATGGAAATTACTAGTTGTCAAAGACATTACAATTTTATTAGATTCCTTCAAAAATGATATTTCAATTTTAAACCACATAAAGCAATTAATTGAAAGAGACACTCCAAGACTTATAGCATTTTACACTGAAGTCAAACCTCATATTACAATGTTAAATAAAATAATAATGGCAATCAGTCAAAAATTCAGTGAAATTAAAAATGATATTAACCCTTATGACCCAAAAGAATTTAATTTAAATAACACTTGTACGAAACGAGGAGCTTTTAATTTTATAGGCTCAGTATGGAAAGCAATTACGGGAAATCTAGATAGTACAGATGGTGAATATTACGACAAAGTCATAAATGAAGTCGAAGAAGACGAAAGAGCTCCAGAAAATTTAATGAAAAATTAAATCACTGTAACTAATTCTGTAATAAAAAACTTTAACTATACAATACGCAAACTACAAATAGACGAGCAAACATTTAATGAAAATCTTCACAAAATAGAAAACGCTATTTTTAACATATCAGATAACCAAAATTTTTATGATTCAAAGCTTCAAATTATAAATATATGTGAACAATTATTAGAGTCATTCATTCTAATAGAAAATGAACTCAACGATATCATTGATTCAGTCACATTCGCAAGACTCTAAAGCATCCATCCATCGGTAATTCAACCCGAAGATCTTATATTCCAATTAAGACTAATTTCCACAAGTTTAAGCACACACATTTTACCAATGTTACCAAATCTAGAAAATATTCCAAAATACCTTGATATAATCGAACTTCAAGCTAATCAATCCGATAATAAAATCGTCTTTATTTTACCAATTCCTTTAGTAGAGCCTGAAGAATACAAACTCCTACATATTTACTCTTTACCAATTTTTAATCAAAAAACCAAATTGTCTCACCTTATCTTAAACACATATAAATATATAGCTGTTAGCAGAGATAATAATCTTTATATTACAATTGATAATTTGGAAAAATGCAAAAGCATCGAATCAGAAACAAAAATATGCTACAACTTAATTGCATATCCAATCGATGAACACGCACCCTGCGAAATAAAAGTAATCAAATCCATAAAGCTACCAGAAAATTGCGAAACCATTGAAGTTAACATCGAAGACTACAAGGTACAACATATATCTGAAAATGAATGGTTAATCGTCACCAATGCCCTTTTACCAATCAGAATCCAATGCAAAGAAGATACGACGAAAACAATAAATATAAATACAAATTCAATCCTGAAGTTACAACCCCATTGTATATGTTACGTTGGTTCAATCAGAATACAGTCAAGCAAAAACTACGTGTCAGAAGATTCCAGAGTCATCGAAACTCCAAACATTCCTTATGAATTTTGCGAAGAAACAAAAAGTGCGCGAAATGTGTTTAAATTAAAGCCTTTAAAAATTCAAAAACTTGAACTTGATGAACTTAATATTGCAGAACATAAATTAGATCATTATTCCGAAGAACTTGATGATATAATAAATAGACCTTTTACTCAAAGACATACCCAGTGGTTAACAATTTTGTGTATCGTATTAATTGTACTAATTATTTCAATTTTTATTATTTACAAATGTCGAAAAAGATGTAGAAAGCAGTTCCCAGCAATTATATCCCCAACAATAAACGCAGAACCAGGGCAATCCAGAAGCCTATTAAGAAGATTCAGACCACGAAGAAGATCTTCAATTCGAGATGAAAATATAATAGAAATGCAAGAACCAGCAATCTAATTAAACAAATTGTAAGTTTCAACAAATGTAATATTACTAATTTTAATTTTGAATATTGTAATTTTTTCAATTTTAAATCTAAAAAAAAAAAATTGTGTCAAATGTAGACTCCAAATTTTAAATAAGAGGGGGAGGAGTGTTACATATCACCTTTCATGACTTATAAATATTAATATGCTGATTAATGTCTAGAATAAAACAATAATCCATTGTAAAGGAATTACGCAGAAACTAAAACAATACCTATATTACTAGATGCACCTGCATAAATGATGATTCTGCATAGTTCCCCATTTCCAGCAGAGATTATAAATAGGAGAATATTCCTCAACAAGACGCTCTTTTGAATTAACTTTAAGACTTTTAAGGTTGTTCAGAGTCACAACATTTGGTCTGTTCATTTGCTGTATTAATCATTATAAAATAGTCCTTTTTGTAACAAGTAGTGATAGTTGTGTTTCAAATAAATTCTGTTGTTTTTTAAAAAAGGGTTTTAAGTAATAAAGCCCCAACATGCATTTTAATACGCAGGGTTTAGCAAGTAAAATTTATGAGATCGAACAAATTCTTGAAAATAATAAAATTTATGTCTGTTGTTTGTCTGAGCATTGGTTAAAAACCATGAAATCGAACTAGTTAATTTTCGCTACTGTTTGGTTAATAAGTTTTGTAGAACTCAGTATGATAAAGGAGGTGTTTGTATTTATGTAAGAAATAATTTAATTGCTAAACCTATTGACTGTAACTTTTCAATCGAAAAAGTTATTGAAGTAAATGTTTGTAAACTTATTTTAAATGATATAAATATGTTCATAATTTCAGTCTATAGATCGCCTAAAGCAGATCCTAAAATCTTCATTGACAAATTACATACTGTATTGGATTTTTATTATAAGTGTTCTTTGTCTTACATTGTATGTGGAGATATGAACATTGACCTAATAGTAGATAACAATATGTCAAGACTTCTCAAAAACACTTTTGAGGAATTTGGTTTATATAATATCGTTAGGGAACCAACACGCGTCACCTGCACAAGTTCAACGTTGTTGGAGCCTATTTTTACGAATATTGAATATAAAAATGTCACTGTTACAAAAACTATATTGTCGGATCACTCATGGCAAATTGGTGAATTTGATATATTTATAAACAAACAACAAAGAACTGATCACTTTTTTGTCCGAGATTTTAACGATGATAATATTGCCTGTTTTAATCTATTGCTAAAAAACGAAACATGGGTAGATATGTACAGGGTTCCTGACTTTGAAACACAATTTGATAGTTTCTATTTTACTTTTTTGGAACATTATAATACAGTTTTCAGTTACAAAAAATTATTCCTAAGAAATTCAAAAATAATTGGTACAATAGTGAGTGAACTTAAATCTTTACATACTACTCTATGTGAATTGCATAGTATATACACCAGCTCAGATAACGAGATTATAAAAGAAAGATACAGAAAACTAAAATTAATTTATAAGCAAAATGTTAAGGCAAAAGCAACTTTCAATAATGACAGAATTCTCGGTGCACAAAACATTAGTAAAGAATCCTGGCAAATTATAAATGAAATGAAAGGTAAGTTTAAAAACCCTCTCCCTAAGGAAATGTATGATAATTCTAAGAACAAATTTATGAATATGGGAGATATATGTAATGTAATTTCGTAAACATAGAGGTTTCAGTTCCCAGGTATGAAGAGATTAAACTTTGTGACTTTGCTAAAACGTCATTTTTCTTAACGCGTTCAACACCGGACGAAATTAAATATTTAATTAAAAAAACCACTGTTAAAAAAGCAGCTGGAATAGATGAAATAAATGAGATCTGTAATGGAAGAAATTTGTGTTCCACTTTCTTATCTAATTAATGAGTCTTTTAAAACAGGAAAATATCCCAAACATTTAAAAAAATCTAAATCTATACCAGTCTACAAAAATAAAGGTCCAGTAAAAAATATTACAAATTATCGAAACATATGTGTTCAAAGTCAGCTAGCTGAAGTTTTTGAAGCGGCTTACAACATTAGACTGAACATTTTTTCGAGAATTATAATTTACTAATCCCTTGCCAACACGGCTTTCGGGCAAATAAATCTACACATAGTGCATTATCGGAGCTGTGCAATTTTATATAGGACTCATTGAACAATAAAATATTAAATATAACTTGCTTCTTCGATTTATCACGTACATTTGACTCCATAGATCATTACTTGTTACTAGATAAACTTAATAGAATAGGACTTCAGAGGCTCAGCAAATGAATGGATTCGATCATACATCACAAACCGTGAACAAGCTGTTCAAGTAGGCGAAACTAGATCCAATTTCAAGACAGTCCATACGGGGGTGCCACAAGGCTCAATATTGGGCCCTATTCTATTTCTTATATTTATTAATGATGTTTCATTATCATGTCCCACATCTGATCTCAAAATTCTCTATGCTGATGACACAAATTTTTGCATATTTGGGAAAAGTGATTCTGAACTTGTCAGAAATGCTAATGTAGCCACTCGGGAATTTCATGACTATTGTAATTCACATGGTTTAACGGTAAATGTTAAAAAATAACAAATAATGCCATTCCTACCTAAAAACAACACAAATAATTTAAGTTATCTTGTCAGGTTAAATAATCTATTGAGCAGACAAATTTATGTAACTTCTTAGGAATAATTGTTGATAATAAACTTACTTGGGAAAAACACATTGATTATGTAACAAATAAATTAAGTAAGACCTCTTTCCTAATGCGCCAATTAAAATTTACCGTAAGTTTCAATGTTCTTAAATTAGCATATTTCGGCCTAGCGGAGTCGATTTTGTCATATGGCCTTATATTTTGGGGCTGTTCAGCTCATATTAACAAAATCTTCTCTACACAAAAAAATATCTTACGATGTATAGCTGGTGTTCCCCCATTAACCAGTTGCAAGCAATTTTTCATTGAGTTTAATATTCTGACGGTCCACTCATTATATATTTACCTATTAATAATGAATATTAAAAAGCAAGTATCACTTACTACAAATGATCAAATACACAATTATTCAACTCGTAGCAGCAATGAACTACATCAGCCATTCTCTAGGCTATCAGTTGGGCAAAATTCCCATATCTATAGGGGGACTATAAGTTTTAATAAATATACGCGAGCTAGAGGGAATGAGAAAAGTATAGTGAAGTTTGGAAAGGAGCTCTATACATACCTGTCCAGAAAAGCATACTACTCGTATGATGAATTTTTGAAAGATGCTGAGTGACGCGGGAGGTGATTGTTTTGACAAGGCAAATAAATCATTTGTATTTGTAAGATTTTTTTTTTGTAAATGCAGTGATTTTAAATGTTGAACAAAGGAATATTTATTTATTTATTTATTAACTGTCCCAGATATGTACAGGGTGTGGCACGAAGAGTTTTGATTACAAGTTTATAGGGATGGAGTTGTAATCGAAATATAAAAATGACGTCCTTCCGGTTATATCAGAAGTAGAAACCAACTCGCCTATTTTGCATAGAACATGATATTTTATTTCTGAATTCCTTTCAAATTCGAAATACATTTCATGTATAGTATATTTTAAATTGATAGTTTTGGGATGTTTAGATTTTTTCAAATTTTTCGAGAAAAACGCTATCCCATATAAATCAAGAGATTGCTGTTAAAAAAATGCTACTGAAGTAGAATGTGGTACAGTGAATTATAATACCTGATTTAAATGTTTCAGCGTCTAGACTATTTGATATTTTCTACAGGGCATTTGACAGGTACTACTCATTTCAAATCAAACAATATTTAATGGCTTATTTCAAATATAACACCCTGTATTTCGTAGCAGTTCTTGATTTGAACTCTTATTTCCATTAAATTTTACCTAAATCGAACAAGTTTAGTGATGTTTAATCACCCTCGGAAAATAACACGAGTACACGAAATTACTGTATATTTCCAAACGTTTCGGGGTCTGACCTTGACCCCGAAGGTCAAAAGGTTTGGAAATATACAGTAATTTCCCGTATGGTCCTGTGTTGTGGTTTTATTTCCCAAAAAGGGGTGAAACTTTATCAAAATATGCTACAACTATCCTTCAGTTTTGAGATATTCCTTTATTTTATTTAAAACATTACTAAAGCGTAGGTTAGGACATTCTGTATTTCATTTATTTATTCTGAAAAGTAATCAAATTTTATTAATTTTGTATCTCAATATAAGCTGGTATCAATTAAATGGAAATAAAAGGGGAATTCAAATTGTTTAAATTAAGTGGTACTGGTAAAACGCCTTGTATAAAAAAATAAATAGTTTAAAAACAGAGGTTTTTTTTTGAAAATTAAGAAAAATTGAATGTGCTGAATCGTATAGAAACGCATGGAGGGCGAATCGTGAGTTATGAGATATCACACAAAAAATATTTTCAGGTTTTCCAGAATATTCAAATTTTCTGTACATTTAAAAATATATTAGCAATTTACAAGTTAAGAGCTTAGCAACAAACGAATCAGTGAGCTTATCAACGAAGAACACTTCAATTTTATCATATATAATTTTGTATGATTTCTGAAGTTTTTACATATTATCGATAATGCTTATTCCAAAATAATAATCTTGAAATGTAAAAACTTCGTCAGGTAGTCATGGGTCTCGCAATTATTCACCGCTATACAGATTTGCGGACATTTTGCTTTTCTATGTCTTCCACTAACGTTGTTTTCATTTTGATGTGTCTTCTTATTTCTTCGTCTGATATATGTTAGAAACTAGATCTACATGCTGCTCTTTCTATATCTTAGGTCTTCTTTATCCTGTGCAATTACTACTCATCCGCACAGTGTAGTACATACAGAGTTGTCCTCTTAAATATTTTTTTAAATATTTTAGCTGGTACCTGATCTCTGGTACAAATTAACGGTTTTCAAGTACCAATACCGGTAATATCTGAAAGTATCTGAATTTAACATCACTACTGCCAAGTACCAAATTCGCCACCAATCAAAACTAGTAATTGGAATTACCAACAAGTACTATTAATACATACATATAAAGTTACTCTCAAGACTAGTTATAAAAGCAAATAAATTTGTTTCACAGAAAGTTTCTCTTGCGAAAATTCACTAGTCAAAATAACTAAATTACAAGGAAGCAAGCTTACGACTTATCTACTATGCTTCATCGTCGATTTACGATAACAGACACTGCAATAATGTACACACCGATTATAATGATAATAATTTTCTCTGGGAAAAGTGGTTCGCTGAATGAAAACATTCCATTTCCACGAAATCTAGTTTTAATAAAAAGCACAGTAAAGTTTTTCTTATAATGTTATGCTATTAACATATATTGAAAGTAGATTTGGATTTTTAGAAAAATACTAGCAATATTATTGTTTGAAAATTTGTGTTATGACATTTAAAAATAACTGCATATACGGTATAGGATTGTTTTGAGTATATTGAAAATCAGTGTTGTTAGATAAATGTTAACAAAAGTACAATATTTTGCAGGTGGCGCCACTGTTTATGGTCATTAAAATTAGCCACTGTTATATGCATATTATATAAATGAGTAAAATTTCATACGAATTTCAGGGTTTAAATCAGACCCCGTTTTCAATGGCCATAAAATTTTAAAAAATGAACACAATTGAATAAAAGAATTAAAAAGTTCACAAAGACAAATTTAGCAATTTGACATTAAATGTTTTACATATATATATATATATATATATATATATATATATATATATATATATATATATTAGATGGTTTCCGGGAATTCATTCGCGTAGTTGATAACTGATCCCTGCCGGGATCGATGGTAAAATGACGACGTTTCGGCAGAGTCACATCTGCCCTCTTCAGGTCGGTTCGCATAATTCTCGTAGCCTTCTGCTTTCGCTTCTAGTTACTCGAATACTGTATTCGAAGAGGGCAGATGTGACTCTGCCGGAACGTCGTCATTTTACCATCGATCCCGGCAGGGATCAGTTATCAACTACGCGGATGAATTCTCGGAAACCATCTAATACATTGAGTACCCGCGAAAACTTAAAAACAAATATATATATATATATATATATATATATATATATATATATATATTGTTACGAGAATTCATCGGACAGCTGGTGCAATCGGCCATCAACCAGTTCATGGAAGGGACATTATTCCGAAAAATTCTGGGAACCCGAAATCGTGTAAATGGCAACACTGCCGGAGAGTATCTAAAGAGGAGAGGGCGATCGCACCCTCAAAGAGCATCAAAGTTTAAAACGAAAACGTTGGAAATCCAAGAGTCTGAGGCCTTAGTTGGGTTTGAACCGCATATAAACTATTTTTAATACCATAGGCCTTGTCGGCTCAATTTAGTAAAAGAGTCCTCCTGAAAACTGTCCTGTCCATCCCTGAAGTTTTTTTCTGGATATGCTCCTGCAACACTCTAGATATCGAAACAAAACATTCATATTTTAATATAAAATTTAATTTATCATCAACTTTCATCACTTTGCTAAAGACGTTGAAAATAAAATGGTGGACTGCGAACGCCGTTTTCACTTTTTTTACGATGTGTAATGTGCACTCATGTTTGTGTTGGCTTCCCTTATTCTCTATTTCGTCTGACCAATTTATGAATTAACTCTTGAGTGTGGGATTCTATAGGTGAGATTAGATTATTCTTTATTACAATCTTGTCCTTCATTTGGTATGCATATTGCCATAACATTAACATCTGCATTGGTGCCTGTCAATAGTTTGTTGCTTTCTTTAAATAGTCCAGGTTTATTGAAAATTGTATACCTAATTCTATATTATTGAGTTTTTGATGTCACGATTGTTAATATTGGTGACCATATTTAGAAATGTATCTTCCAGAGAGATTTTTGTGGTTAGGTGTTATACATAATGAATTATTGTTGTTGTATTTTTTTATTTATATAACTTGCCTTTATTTAATGAGAGTTTACAGATCGGTTCAACATGGCGAGATTTAGCTAATGCTACTCTTACACCTAACCATGGAACCACTCCTTATGTGTACAGAAGATACCAACTATACATTCCTAACATTAACACTTACGCTATAACCTAAAGTATTTATATCTACTAGTGGTCGCCCAGTGGTCGAAATTCGACCCTATTTCATGAAATTGTAAAAAGTATATTTTTATAAGAAACAGAATTGTGGAGAAATCGGAGAAGTATATGTAATGACCAAAATTGTTCACTCATATTGACAAATCTATTGCAACAAAAAAAATTTAGTAATCAAATATCGGCATTCGAAATATTTTTGATAAATGAATGACCTCCCCAAATTATTGACTGGAACCGCTCCTGGCAAAATATTCGATATAATAATTGAAAGATTGATCTTTGCAACCTAAAAGTTTTCGTCTTTTGCCGTTTCAATCAAGTTCAGGAATATTTAAAAAAAGAGAGGACCAACAACCCTAGGAGAACTTAATTATTTAATACATTCTGTATTGTCCGCTGTCTGAGAATTTTTTACACAACACCTTCGGGAAGGTTGTGATAATAATATATTAATCAAATAATTAAATTCACATTAAAAACATAATATTTAATCTAGTACATTGACTATTTTACCACTAAACACTAACAAGGCTTGTATGGCACTTCCAGAAGTACATACTCTAAGAATAACGATCGCTCCATATATAATTACTCGATGTTTGGAATTTTGACCGACTGCCTTCGGCGGCACTGTCAGTTGTTTGGCGTTGACAATATTGAGGTAAATAATGAATTTTTATTATATTTTATTTAATGATTGAACCAATATTATAAATTAATATTAGCATTCTGCACTGAAGGTCGTCAGTAGCTACTTAACAAAATAAAAATTAAGAAAATCGGTTGAGAGATAGAGGAGAAAATGGTACCTAATCCTTTTGTCTTTGCCTATTTATATATAGACTAGCTGTCGCCCAGTGGTCGAAATTCGACCAATTGTGTCAATATCTCTGGCAGGTTAAGTAACATGAAAATTTTATCGTGACATTCTATCCTACGACTTTAGAGAGAACAGGAATTACACAGAACGGATCCAGATTCGGAACCTCGGAACTTTATTTGTGTTTAAATTAGTAATTCTTAATTTAATATGACAACTCAATTCTCTAACATTTATTAAAATCCTCATTATAATAATTCCATCTCATTATATATTTCCACCACCCTGTATATGCTCATGGACCAGCATAATATTTTTTAACATTTTTGAACCACCGGGTAAACCATTCTGTATATGTCACTGCCTATGACCCACCATATTTACTCTTTTTGTTTATGAAATTTTTAATTATCTTCTGTAACTATAATTCTACTCCGACCTATATTTCAATCATTATATATATGGAACTCTTCGTGGTCTACTCTATAAATCATTTCCTTTTCTAACATTTTTTATCACCATCCTGTATACCTATAATTCCTCTCACCCTATATTTAATCTTAACTATATATACAACTGCTTATGGGTTACGAAATGTTGCATTTCCATTTCCGCCACCCTGTATATGCATCTATGTATAACATTTTTTGTACCACCCTGTATAATTGTAATTCTACTGCACCTTATATTCCAAGAACCCTGTAAATTCAACCGCTAATGGGCTTCCCTATATAATTATTTTATTAGTTATAATTGCACTCTACTCTATATTTTAAACACCCTATATATACAACTGCTTATGTGCCACCCACTAAAAAAATGATTTCTAACATATCTGGAATCGCCCTGTATAATTATAATATACACGATTACTTTACCCACTAAACAATAACAACGCTTGCATGCCACTTCCAGAAGTACATGCTCTAAGTATATAACAGCATTGGTCTGTCTATATATTATTACTCAATGTTTTGAGTCTGGCGGCGGCGGCACATTCATTTGTTTGGCATTGACATTATTGACGTAAATAATGAATTTTTATTATATTTTATTTAATGAATGAAGCAATATTATAAATTAAGATTAGCATTCTGCACTGAAGGTCGTCAGTAGCTACTAAATAAAACAAAAATGAAGAAAATCGGTTGAGAAACAGAGGAGAAAATGGTACCTAATTGTTTTGTCTTTGCCTATTTATATATAGATATATACATACAACACACATACATATACAATTAATCTATGAATGTTAAAACAGTGACAGGAGACGAAAAAGAGGGATAACTGGAATTATATCATAATGACGCGAGCAGAGCATTTTAACATTTTTTGAAAAAGTTTTAGGCTGAAAATCTTTTGTTTGTTAAGAAGTGAATTATAAATGACCCACCGCATTATATGAAAATGACCGTTGAAACATAGTACTATGATGAGGAATGGACAAAAAATTGCTATCCCTGGCAATTCTTTTATGTACTTCTCTAAGAAAAATGAGCTTTTCTCTTAAGTAAAGGGGTTTAGATGTTATTAATATGTAATTAAGAACAATGACAGCCGCCTCATTTTTCATACACTACTCCTCTGAGCTTAGTGTAGCCACTCTGTGCATTATTTTTTTACAACTGCTATTCTCTAATTGACTGAGTCACTTTAGCTTGTTTATCCAAGACTTGTGAGTTTGGTGTTCCAATTAGTTTTTTAAGTACGGTCTTAATCTGATCACCCAAACATCTAAAAACGGCAGTATGGCCCTCACTCCAATTGGACACTTTCGAAACAACTGACATTTAGTTCTGCCAGGTTTTAGGGTATATCAGAGCGTATCACCGCCATATGACTTTACCCATGGTATCCTGAAGAGTACTTTTTCTATTCTATTACCTTCTCATTAATATTAGCTAGTATTGGAATACTAGACGTATTGTCTATATCTATATCTCGAATATAAAATATGTATTTAATTAAATTAACCAACTCCTTGCTTGTCATGATGTATTCTTGCCAGTTATTCCATTTTTCGTCAACAAAATCAAACACCAATTGTTTACTGGAATTAAAAACAAAGAATCTATGTCGAAATATGTCACGATAATTTAACCTTCAAAGGAGATTTTGATTTTACGTTCAACTATTGCGAATATAGAAGAAAACAGTGTGTTCAAACGTGGTTAACCTGTAATACACCACAAGTAACAATTTGCAGTCTTCCTATTAAATTATAAAAAGTCCATTTCATTTTGTCTACGATGTTTGCAAAAGTGAAGTGTATAGAATTTGCTTTTATCAACGAAAAAAAAACCTGTACCGCCTCAAGGATAGTACATAAAGGATTGCTCGATAGATTTCAATTTTTCCGAAAGCATACGTGGCTGCTAATATTTGCACCGTAACATATTATTAAGCTGTTATCATAATCACATTAAACAAATGAAACAAAACCATAAAAACTCATCAACTGTTAAAGTCAAGGTGTTTTTTTAGAAAATTTTTAACATTGATCAAGCAATCCTTTGTAAAATATCCTTGGTACCGCCTTTAGAATAGGGGTAAAATGGAAGCAACAGACATTGGCAATCCACATAAGAGCTTTTTCTCGATTGTTGCATATTTTCAAAATAGCGGAGGTTGTTTTTCCCGGAAGGAGTAGTTTTCGGATAATTCTCTCTAGCTTATCTTAACCAACCAATTTTGACTCTTTCGGAATGCTAATATTTCAGTTTCAACTTTATATTTTAGTAATTCATAGTTAATACTATGGACAACGAAGTCAGATTAAAAAACTTTGAAACGCTTTGATTTTTTGGTGTGGCGTTATTTACCGAAGAAACAATAAAAAGGAAAAAAAATAGAGTAAAATAGAAGACATTTTTCGACACAAAACTTAACTACAATTTGCTTAACCCCTCACAAGGGATGCTTGTCATGATTTTAATAGCAAAGTAAAAGTAAACAACTGAAACAAAAAAAATACAAAAACATATTTTTTTCTTGTGTATACTATAAAAAGTGTTACAGGGATCGTAATACCATCCATGGAAAAGTTGTAGAGAATCAGAAAACCTTTAACATTGGCGTTCATAAGACCTGATAGCAGCATTCTTGCAGATATTAAGCTTAGCGTACCAAATACAAAATAGCCAAATTATAGCACTAAGACAGATGTAAATTTCTTCAATTGCGTCTAGGTTAACAAACACATCTTAATTAGTGATTAAAAAAGATATTTAAACATCGAAACCTACATATTTCAACCAGAATCATAAGGATGATATCGGAAAATAATTCATATAATATTACCCCTACACTTGCCGAGACTGAAAAAAGCCTCTACATTCTCACCCTTATCAGTGTCATTGTAAAAAGGAATTAGCATGTATTCCACGTAACAAAAGTGTCTGCTATATTATTTCAATGGAGTTAGTGATAAGAAGTAGAAGCCTTTGTTTGAATCTTGTGGAACAAAAGGTAAAGACTTTGATATTTTCAAATGTGTTAAATCGATTTCAGCTACATTGAACGGGCGTTTTTTTCAACTGTTTATTTTGCAAAGAATATAAGAAGCAATCTAGTTGCTTTAAGAAATTTTATGGTAGGCACTAGAGATGTAACGAATGTCCGATTTTCGTTATGCGCGAATACGAATGCGAATGTGAATTTTCTCTTCCAATATCCAAAATTTACTTACTTCGGTTTAAACAAAAATTATAACTTAAACTGGGCTTCGTAATCATTATAGAAAGCCACTTTTCTATTTTTAATACATAAATTAAAATACCTGTGGAATCTTTGTTGTCTCACAGATGTATAAGCACAAACTTTTGTATCCTAACACTAAACCCTTACAGTCAACGCTCTTTCAACAGTTAAGCTGCCATCATATTGGAGTGAACCAAAAAATTTTTTTGGATTTATGAGAGAAGTTAGAAGAACTTATTATGATTTTTAATTAAACGGAAAATTATGTAATTAAATTTATGGAGTCAAATAAAAACTAAAATTATATAGGATTGACAAAAAAAAGGAATTTTATTGTCATATTATAACTTATTTATGGACTCATTTACATATTTTTAAAAACAGTTTCAAAAACAAAGTGACGAACGAGTCTAACCTTTGTATAAGTTTAAAAGTAAGATTCTGCAAGCATGTATATTCCTGAGTAAAATGAGATTGAATGCATGAGAATCGGTCAAAAAATAACTGACTTATAACAAGGTATGTTTTAACATCCTGACAGTTAATTTCTCTTATTTTGCAAAATAAACTAGGCGTATACACAAATTTCGCTTCGTTGGCTATCGCTACTAATTTGAATTGACAGCTGCGAAAATGGTACTTAGCTAATGACGATAAAATTTGCATCAATACTTTAAATTAGAGAATGATACATGGCGAGTTCTGCCATAATTTGTTGCTAGGCGATATAATAAAAAAGCATAAGTTACAATTTTGTTAAGAAATTTCACCTAACACAATTGCCAGGCAGGCGCAAAGTAGGCAAGGTGTCCAAGGAGTGTAAGAACGCAAATACGACAGTTATGGTGCTTTTATTTAAATTTATTTAACTAATGGGGTTTTATAGGCTGTGTCCCATGTAAACACATACAAAACAGTCATTGTAGGGATTTTATATTGTCCGATCGCTCAGTGGTTTGTTTTCGCCCCCAGTTTCAGCGTGTGCCTGTCACTTTGACGCAATTCACGGCCCGAACCGCACAGAGCTCGTTTACAGCTCTGACAAGAGGCCTGGAGCTAGTCTGAGCGTTCCACAAACACGATAGGTTGTATATTTTCCTATCAACCAAAAAAAACGTGGAACACCATAAACCGTTTTTTTAGACGAAGAGGCAAGTTCAGAAACTATATAATGATGTCTGTGGATTTAGCAGCGCTACCCAACGAAGCAAAATTTGCTATCAGGAGATTTAAAACATACGTACCTTTATAGTGTAATAGAACAATTATTTTTTAACAGAATCTTGAGCGTGACCTCCTGTTGTATCTAGAAATATTCAAGCTTTACACTTATTTTTAAAACTAGAAGTGTGACCCAAGAAAGTACCAGCATATTTTAAAGTTTGTCAAAGTATAGATATGTGTGCAATTTTGTTTTTAAAACTGATTTAAACCATCAATTGTCGAGAACCTTTATCAGTTGCTCTCCCCTCAACTGATTGAATCTCCAGGAGATTGTATCATAATTTCTTTGACAGGTTTTCGTTAACCTACGAATTCTTTGTCCTAGAAATCACAAGGAAACGGCTTTATATGCAGTAAGTATGACTCCCGATTTTGAGTCTCTGTGAGCTAGTTTTCCCTGAAACTTCCAAATCTCAAAATTCATTTTGCCATAAAACCCTATATTATGTTATGAAACTGACATAACTTGCTAATTTTATTGAGCAATTAAATTGTTGCCTAATTACATATACATGTGAGGATTCCAGAAGAACTGTATATATGTAGTTGACAGACAACTATTGTATTTTTTTTTAAAGTAGACAACTACTGTATTCTTCATTAAAGTTATAAATACAACTGTTATTTCTCACTGCAAGTACAAGTTAATACCTACCTGTCCTACCTGTACCACTTAAATTTTGAAATCACAAGTAAGTTATACAGTGTACAATGTACCTAATGAGTAACATCATAATATTTACGCTTTTCATTGTCAAACACATTCGCAAAAAATTCGCATATATAACCGCGAATACGAATGCGAATATTAAAAAACACGCCAATATTCGCTAATGCGAATGCGAATATTCGTTACATCCCTAGTAGGCACCATACCGGAATACAAACTGTAATTCTGCATATACTGCAATGACTTCTTCGATCTCTTTATTTCTTTTTTGAATAGGGGTTAAAACACCTAATTGATCTTAATTATGTTTTACAACTTTTTCGATAATTTTATATAAGCATATTTTATATTTACTTATGCTAAGGAAACGTTAACTATACAATGCTGCAGTACATTTCAATACAATCGCTATCAATTATATTGTAACTATTTGTAAAATTCCCGGCGATCTTGTTGGATGTTTTTGAAATCATAATAAATATTGGAAAATTCACAATTCAAAAATGACGCGGATATCATAGGTTATTGGGTCATACGAAGTTATTGATCCCTGATTACACATCTATATTCGTATAATTTTATCTAAATGATAACAATGTAGTAACCATGTCGACATTCAAGAAGTTAATATATCTTCAGCATTGTTAGAAACTTTTTTAAAAGCTTCAAATATTAAATATAGTAGGAAAGATTAGTGTAGTGTTTGTTGCACCTATGTACGTAGGGCAAACAAAAATCGAACAATTAAAGAGAATAACCGCAAAAAATCGAAACTGCAACTTCATTAGCAAATAAAAAAAATGTATCTGCATTGCATCCTTACCACGTACTATTAACTCTTCTACCAATTATATCGATTTAAGATGTAAACCAAATCTTGATTGTGGTTACTTTATGAAGATGCCACATTTGTGATGACTCATTCTCCCCAAAAACAAATGCCGACCGACAGAATTATATAACCTTGCGTGAAAATATGCCGTAACGAGCTCACCTTTTGTTGTGCAACACCTTGACGATGAAACTTTCGAGCACTCCACACTTTGATTTAACAAGTTTTAGCACTATATTCGAAACGGTATGTTGACGGAAAAAAAAAGTTGTATTCGACGCAAAACTACAGTGTGTTTTTATAGGAACAGGCACGCAACAGTTTTTGTTACTCGTTAGCCGTTTGATGGCAATTTAGGAACTAAATCGATGCATCAACGTTTGCGTCGCGACGCTTTTTCGGTGATTCGGCGTCGGCGCGATGGTGAGATTCGGTGTTCGTTTAGTATGTGTATACGCGGATTTTTCGGGTGTTGAAGAATTGCGTAGAATTTTCAGGTGAGGGGAAAACGACGTAAATATTGGGAATATTTCGGTGAATCAAAACAAGGGGAATTATAAGGGAAGGAAAATATGAATTGGGCATTTTTATCTTTTTAATAATAATAATTGTAATAATTGTGAAAGGTGCAACACTATTTACAAAGGAAGAAACATCCAGTATATTGAAGAATCTGCATAACTGGAAAGCACCAGGACCATAAGGTGTGCAAAATTACTGAATAAACAAGCTGTACGCGACCCACGAAACATTAGCAACCCTTATAAATGACATAATTACCCATCTACACACGATGCATAGTTTCCTTGCATGGTGTTACATACCTCTTACCAAAGACAACCTATGTATACAGGACCCAGCTAAGTACCGACCATGGACCAACCACTTGCCTCTCCCAATCTTATAACCTCGTGCAATAATCATCGCTTTTTCAGACATTGTGAGCTAAACAACATAATTACTGAACAGCAAAAGGGATGCCAAAAAAATTGATCCAGTTCCACGCGATTGGACTATTCAGGTACTAAACTGTAACTGTATTGTTAACTTTTTAGTCCACCTGGCAAACCACAATCTTTCTGAATGCAGCCGACTGTTCGATACACACTGACTCTTTCCAATCAGAAGGGCTACATTTCAAGGAGACTCTCTTAGCCCGCTATGGTTTTGCCTTGCCATGAACCCTCTCTCACACGGACTAAACTCGACTAACTTTGAATTCACAAAAACGTACAAACAAGCATTAATACTAAACCATTTGTTTTCATGGACGACTTAAAGTACGAAACAACAGCTGCATGATATGCCTTAAAGTAGTACAAGACTTCTTTACTGACATCCAGGTGAAATTTGGCCTTGACAAAGGCTGAATTATTTATATAGTGAAAGGCAAATTACAACAGGGGCCCAACCAAACGAAAGATTGCACCTCAATGAAATCCATGGAGAAAGGCCATACTTATAAATACCTCGGAATAAACATAGCTAAACCAATTGATCAGTTCACCACTAAAAAGGAGAATTTTACAGATGTATAAACCGACGGCTGAAATTCAAAGTTAATAATTCAAATCTGTTTCAGGCGTGTTCAGATATAGATATTTCGCTATAGTTAACCGGTGCAAGACTGACATTGACTAATTATAACGGAAAATTTGAATTCTGCTAATAACAGCCACCCAAAGAGCTCTGTCGAACGTACAACTTTGCTCCGGTATGAAGGAGGGAGATATAGGCAAAATACTAGATCAAAAAAATTCTAATTTGCGTAGTCATTTCCAGCCTCGTTGATGACTCAACACCACTGAATAACGAGTGCAATTACACCACCAGTCAACTAATCAGAAACTGCTCAAATGAAAAGAAAAGCTCCTTCATGGAAGGCATATAAATGACGTCAACCAATTTATGTCGGCAGTTCAGCGTCGAACTACTGGTTGATCTCTGGTTATATGTTCCCTGAAACTGAAAGTTTTATATTGACAATCCAAGATCAAGTAATTCCAACAAAGAACTGAAGTACATCGTTAAAGACTCTTTCCAAAGCTGTTGTATGCTTTTCGTAGATTGAAGTCCAGACCACACTAGTATACCCCAATTTTGATCGCACAAAAGCATAATACAGTATTTTTTACATGTGAATGTTTGTGAATTGTCTGCAATTTGTGAAGACATCGTAGTTCTGAGACCACGATACTGATGTGATGATTGAAAGACAATGTTGAGTTGATTTCAACTCCAAGATCCATGAATACTTTCTTCGAGGTGTCATTCTTTTGTACGAAAATCCTAGATGTCGGTCTTTACATCTCGCGTTTTCAAATCCAAGATTCAAAACTCCAAAAAGATCGAAATATCATTTCAAAGTGGGCAAAAGATAATAAAATTAAAAATTCATAATTACATACTTTACACACGCCATTTTGATAATACAAATATTTATATGTTATGTGGTATGGAATAAATGTGATTGTTACTTGATGTAAATTCATGACATGAAGCACAAAAATGAAAAGACACTTTGAGATTCGTACTCATTTATTCTGTTCACTAACTACTCGTGGTTCAAATTATAATAGCTATATCTACAAAATGAAGAAGATAATCCGTACTGACTTACCCCCTCACCTCAAACAAACCAAGTCAGTAAAGTTAAACGACAACCCCCTACCTCATCTTAAAGCTCCCAAAAAATGATTTTCAATGATACCTTACATAGCTAATGTTGTTTTAATTAATTAAAATTTATTATTTTATTATCAATTTATTAATGTAATAAATACTGAAAATGATTCCCATTATTTTGGGGACAATAATATAGTCTCTCTCGAAACTCTTCTTGAGTTATCCGTTCCTGCGTCCTTCTATTGACTCAGGCTGCGTTTTAAAAACAACGCATCTCAGGTGACCCCATAGAAAAAATAGAGTAGCTTTAGGTCCGGGGCTCAAGGTGGCCATTCAACTCACATTCTTCTTCAAATTCACTGATTGGGATAGAGGTCCACCAACATTGCTTAACGGGAACTATACTCTGTTACTCTCCTGTATACTAAGATTAAATATCACTTTATGGGGTAGAAACACACAAGAATTAAGTAGAGTATTCATATCCCAAAAAAATGCATGAGACTGAGGGAGTCATGTAAACCTTTTTTTTTATATTACACTATATTATGACGCTGCCAAGTATCTATATTTACAGGTCTATTTTATATATAAAGAAAAATCAAAATAAATTTGAAATAAATATGTCCACCCACATATACAGCACAAGAACAGGTATCCTGATAAAAACTGTAGCCCACAGGACTAGTAAATGTGAAAACTCACCATCATCTATGGGTGTAAAACTATTAAATAGGCTCCCTGAACATTTTAAAACAGAACCATATAGGGCGTTCAAAGCAAAATTTAAAAAAGTGATGCTGCAAATGCATATTTATAGGAGAGTTCCTTAGCGATGCAAATCTTATTTAGTACAATCTGTGATAATCTACTGGTTTTCAATAGTCTGTGTTGTCTTATGTTATTTTTAATATGTACCTATATTTTATTATGTTTTTATGTGAGTTTGTGAACAAAGTTACTTTTAGTTCTTCAGTCCTTGACATGTAAATCCATTTTTAAATGGCAACGTATAAATTAAGAATTTATTTATTTATAATGCGAACGTGTGCAATCCTACTGGAAATGTAATAAATCTTCATCTAAAGATGCATTTCCGTTTAAATCTAAATCTAACATGTCAGCATATATTTCGCTATTTAAATTTCCCTGTAGAACTAAAGGACTGATATCAGCATCTCCAATAATGGCAGTTTTATCTATTAACGCATTTGTATATCCGTCACTAAAGCAAATATATATTTCCTTATATACATATAATAGCAATTGAAATTATCGAAAGTCGAATTAATTTAAAAGATATGCAAAAATATTAATAATAAATTCTAACCAATAAATAAACAATATCAAAACAGAAGAATCAAGTCTGTTAGCAAATTCTTGAGTAGCATTTGCCAACGCTTTTTCATAAATTGTGTAATTCCTCAAGTTTGTTGGACCAATTTTAGATGACCCAAGAGAAAAAATCTAATGGGTTAAGATCAGGCGACCAAGTGGGCCGTTCAATAAATTCCCTACGTACAAACCAGCGAATATTGCAACGTTGCCCTTATAGCAAGACGGTGTTGAAAAGAAACCTAGTGAATCTATAAATTAATAAGTGCATACCGAAAATTGTTAGAACTTTTATTATAATAGGAGAAAAATTAACCTTAAACAAGAACTACTGCAGATGAATTTATACCTGCAGATTCTGCATTAAAAAAAATTAGACGAATTTACATCTACCTACTACTACGAAAGTTATATACATTTTGACTAAAAAGTGTATGAAGGAAGCAAAAACGATATAAAATATCTAAATCCCAAAAATTCATAAGACATAAGGAACTGAATAGACATTAAAAGTTAAAAACCATAGAAAAATTTATTGGAGATGCAAGGAACTCAGTGAAATGACTATCCTCAAGAAAATAAGAACTGTTGTTATGTACTGTTTCTGTGTTATTAAACGCAAAATGGATATATCCGTATTCAAAAACTACAAGAAGATTGCTTAGGGGAAACAGGGTGAATACGAAAAACCAACATTAAGCCTACAAGAAATCAAATATTCTAAAATCACAATGAATAATTCAAAATCGAACGAACCTGGAAGAATAAAAAGTACAAGAACTAATCAAATCAGAGAATATATTCCGAATTTTGCATCCACACTGTATATGCTGCTATGTACTGGTCACCCCTATATGACTTATTGATCTATCATTTTTTGAATCACCCTGTAGAACTATAATTCAACTCAACACAATATTACAACGGTCCTGATATCTTTAAAACCACCCTGTATAAGTATAAATCCTCTCCACACTCTTTCTATTTTTCTATTGTTAAATTATTCCTGTATATCAATGATATTACTTCATATGTCTTGTATTCCATTTATGCAACTGCTCATGTCTACCCTATATAACAAAATTCACCTTTTTGAACCCCATTTTATGACTATAATTTTACTATATCATTTATTTCAACCACCCGGTATATGTAACTGCTTTTTTTAACCCATGTCTATAATTTTTATACCCCGTCCTACGCCCTATAATTCAAATATTCTAACTGCTTATGCTTATATAACAAATTTTTGATACACCCTGAATAACAATAATTTTACCCCACCCTTACTTCAAAGAACTTGTCTAAGCAACTGCTTTTTAAACCGCCCTGGCCCTGTATAACTGCAATTATACTCCACCTTATATTTCAACCATCCTGTATATTCAACTACTACAATTTTTAAAGCCTTTTGTATAACTAATTATTCTCCGTCCTATAACTCACATATCCACTCTGTATAGCTGTAGTTTTGCTCCATTCTTATTTCAATCACCTTGTATATGCAACTACTTATGTGCCACCCACAAGTCCAACGTATATTTCAACCATCACTGTATGCAACTGCTTATGTACCACCTAATATAACATGCACGCACACACCTTCAACTGTATTCCACAAAGAAGAGATCCCGGAGTAACAAATTTTCGTTTTAATAAATTAATGGAATATTTTCTGTAACTGTAACTTAACTTCGTCTTCAAAATAAACTGACTTCAAAAGCATCAAAATGAAAATCATTACAAACACCCTGTACCATATACTTTCATGGCTTATCTTGACATTTAAACTAGATGTTTATGATGAAAATTTTACATTTACCATGATGTTTACAGTTTTTGTGCATATATTTTTCCGATTGTCAGAAAAATTGTATGTTTTACGTTATAGAAAAATGTACGGAATCAAGCTGGAACATATATTTGTATAATACAATTTATAATATTCAAATTACGTCAGCAGTTTTCGAGAAAACAGTGAAGATTCATTGAAAATCGCTGAAATATAGTCCCTTATTTACTTTTTTTTTGTTTTCTAGAAAACCGTAAATCACAAGTTCTAGACAATTATATGGAACCTTTCTGAAATGCCCCTTAATATAATGTAGTTTAAATAATCAAAATTGCCCAAGCTGTTTTTGAATAATCGCTCGTCATACATAAAAAAATAGTTGTAGACGAACTGATAACCTCCTCCTTTTTGAAAGTAGGTTAAAAAGAGCGATATAATAAAATGTGACAGTAGAAATGGAAAATGATGATTCTATTGTTTTTCGAGAATTCGTTTAAATGTACTTTGAATGAAATTCCAATGAATACTTGATAGTTGTGATTATCGTTTCATGAATACTTTAATTTTGTAATTGTTAATTTACATACTATGACGACATTCGCTTCCTATTGTCACAAGGAAACAGGTTATTTGCCACCATTGATACTATATTTACTTTATAATGCAAGTGATCAAAGAATAAAAGAGAAGTCAAAGAATGACTTCGATAACACTCGTCGCTACAATTCAATTTTGAGTAGAGTATATCGTTTTTAAGATAAAAGGCAACTTTAGTCACTTTAGAAAGGCGATAGTAGAGTATATATTCTGACTCAAAAGGGCTAAAACATATCCTGAATTCGCTATAGTTCAACATATTTTAAAAAATTCCAATATCTATGCACTTTGACAAAACCGCTACATATGCTATTCAACATGTCCATAGAAACCTCTTGTTTTCCTCATGTCTTGAAACAGTTTCGTCACTCCAATTTTTAAAAATGGGAACTCGAGTAACAGCTGCAGAAGCTACAGAAGAATACAGTTATACAGATTTCTTATAGGCGTATGACATGGAAAACTTTAAACTGATATTGCCTAAATGACACAAACTTTTATCACTGGGTTGGATAGTCTACTCACAGATAGTGTTCATAGGATTAAAATTAGCAACTTTATTTAAATTCCAATCAAGGCCTTATCTAGTATTCCTCAAGGTCCACGTTGTGGCCCGTTATTGCATTCTACAGTCAGAATCGCTGATTATATAAGCCCACTGAATGTATAGATGACTCAGCTATGCTCAAAAATATAAGCTATTTGGGAGTAGGCATTTGTGAATATTTTTTCTTTGAATATTAGCAAATGTTACATAAAATTTTATAAAAGATCCAACACACTGAATAACCTTATGTGCAAGTTATAAAATACGGTTTGATGAGTGCTTAAGGTTCTCGGGACATATTTCTAAGTTTAGTCATAAGGCGCACTGTTGCAAGGGGGGCATCCAGCTGTTTCCAAAATATCATTTTCGAATACAAACCAAAAAAGTCGAATAGGTGTCAAAAAAATGAATCGGTAAAATAGGTATATGTAATCCACAATTAGATTGTTTGAAAAATTAAGGGGGGCAACACTTTTTTTTAAAGGGGGGTCCAGGTACGAAAAGGTTGGAAACCACTGTCTTAAGGATATCAATATGTTGGAACTGGTGAATAGATATGCTGGAGAGTTTTCTTTAAATATCTATAAGTTGCTTTAAACATAGCTAGTACGATCAAGGTTGGAGTATTCCACTATGGTCTGGACAACTCGAGTTCAAGCACATATAAATTCACTTGAAAGAGTTGAAAATAAGTTCCTTGGCCTTGCTGCATTTAAATGCCTCATCCAAAAGATCTTATATGGGCTAATAGGTAGACCCCAAGTCCAGTCACAAATCTCTCTGAATGTACCATGCCGCAGTTTAGGCAATTTCAACTTATTTTTTACTCCCGTGGTACTATATGTGTAAAAGTTACGTTTTTAAATACAAATCAAAATCCAATGTGACAGCAGTAAATTTTAATCGTTAAATTATGATAAATGTTCTCTTTATTCTGCTTACACTATATAATGGGTTAACCCATAAATTTAATTAATAAATAAATAATACCTTCCTATACTTTAATATGTCTATTTAGTAAACATTTCTATCACTTAATGGTTAGAATATATTTAAATATCGGTAGTTTCTAGTCAACGAATATGGAAAACTCTACCTACCTATACAAAACTGTTGCGTCAACTTTTAAATCCTGAATTGTGTCACATAGAAAAAAAATTCAACTTTGAATGTCACAGAGTGCACAACTAATCAACTTCAATTTGCAACGCTAAACTTTTTTCTAACTTAAAACGACTCTGCGAAGTACTTCCGACCACACAACTCGAATAAATATTCCAACTTCCTCCAATTTCGAAGATAATACCAATCGAATTTACACGAAACAAACGATTCCTATAGCACCATCGTCAGTCGACTGTTTCCAAAGCGCACTTGGTTGCGACTCCATGTCTACCAATAAAAAAATCACAAATCGCTCGAGATCAAAGTCAGCCTAGCTCGTACGAGAGAATTCAACTAGCGTTGCCGGCAACTTCGACTGTGATTGTTGGTTGTTGTCGGCAATAAAAAAAAATTATTTCGATTGTGTCGTCAACGAGGAAAAATGCCCTTTCGATACGGAGTTGGCTTTGACGAAACCCGGTAGCGGTGGCCGTGGCGGTAAATTAAACAGTTGAAGCACGCGTTACTAACTAACTTGATGGTGAGCATTTGTGGCACACGACGGTAGGATTTATTTTCTTTTTTTGGTTAATAATCGGAGAATGCCGCGGGGCGACGTGTCGCTATGTCTTTCTTCGATTGTTTCCTTTCGGATTTTGTCATGCATACAGGAAGTAGGTGAAAGATACTAGTATACGGGGGAAATACGAAATGTTTCCGGTACTACGTATAATTTTCTTTTGACTAATGATGGATTTGAATAATTGATGCTTTATTTTAAGATTCCTGAAATTCTGCTTATTTCCGATAAACAATGTTCATACGTAAAATAAAATATGGTACCATATACGACCATATACGATGTATACTGAAAAAGTAGATAATAGTGCTAAAGTCTACCATCTTGTTGGTACAAAGCCCGAACAAGTATAATTAGCCTTGATATCATTTTCTAAACAAGTAGATAAGTGATATAGAATTTACTATTTCGTAAAAGGAGTTCACTATTACTTGAGCTATATCAATATCTTAGTCCTTGGCTATTCTACGGAGTATTGAGGTGCCTGTCGTCAAGCTGCGTCACATTTCCTACTACAATCCCTCTAAAAAATTTACAAACATTAGATACCTCTATATTATTGCGTATAATAATAACTCCTTTACTTTAATATTCCTTCAATAAGAACTACTGACAATTCGAATCGTTATTTAAGCAAAAACAGAAAAATCTTCAGTAAAATGCTTTGTTATGACTTTTGGAAAAGACACCCCTAATAAGTTTATTTATAATTTAAACGACATGGATCTTGCGAAAGTAGACGTAAGTAAGGATTTCGGGGTATATATGGACTCCAATTTAAAATTTCAATTCCACATAGATTATGTTGAATCTAAAGTCACTAAACAATTTAATTTTATACTATGCGTTTGTATATCCTATTTTATCTTATTGTTGTTATTTGGAGATCCCATTGGGATTACCAAATCAAATTACTTGGAAGACCTAGTAGATCCTTTCTTCGTTATTTTTCGTGGTCAGCCTATGCACTTCTCAAACCACAACGGCTGTAACATTGCTCAAACACTTAAAATTCCTGATTTGTACTCATCATTGACAAGAAGTGATATTGTCTTCTGAATGTTATTTGTGGCATATTCTAGATTATTTTAATGTTAATTCAATAGTGAAATAACACCACAATCGTAATAAAAAGTTGTATATTGAAAGAAAAACCAAATGTTTCAAAGTCGATACTGACTTCGTTGTCAATATTTTAAAGCCATTGACAACGAAGTCAGAATGGACTTTGAAACATTTGGTTTTTCTTTCAATATACAGCTGTTTATTTCGATTGTGGTGTTATTTCCCAAGAAAACATAAAAATAAGAAGTAATATTGTGTTTTGTTTTAAAATTATTAACAACAAAATAGATTGTATTGACTTATAAGGTTAAACTTTCATGTACCTAAGCGACATCTTCGACGCACTTAGTATTTTTATGAGTCAGAATATCATTGGTTGTCGCCTATGGAAAGAATATCAGAACTTATGAATAATTACTCTTCGTGGCTTAATTTATATAACTGTAACGTTGCAAATGTTAGTATAAACTCAAAAGTTATATTTAAGCATTCTTAAGCATTTCTAAGTGTTGTCTGATATTAGTTTGTTAATTATTTCTGTACCGTTTCTTTTTGTGTTCTTATTTTTTGAGGTATAAATGTATGTAATGTAAAAGGGGTTTTACACCGTAAATTTTGAATAAATAAATAAGTGAAATATAATAATCTGGAACATTAATTTTACCATTCGAAATTTCCGTGGTTATAGCTCGCAATTTCGTCTAAAGAATACAAGGAATTAAATATGAAAACACCTTAACTAATCTAAAGAATCTAAACGCAATTTAATATTTAATTCCTTGTAATTATCCTAGTATTTACCTTTACTAACATCTAGAAAAAGTTTCCTAAACTCGCACGTTAAAAAAAATGTTACTACCCCCCCCCATTATTTGAATAAAAGACCACAAAATTGAACATAATTGCTTGCGGTAACTTTCTGTATTATACTGAAAAACGGAGTATGAAATTTACTTCCTGGCCTGTATAAAATAGGATGAAAGTTACGACATTCGGCAACCATCACGTTTAGGGATATTTACAAACATCCTGTCCATACAAGGAGCATGATCTCCTAGCACTAAGTCACGTTTGACAAAACGTATGACATAATTTATTGATGACCCCTTGGTAAATAAGACTAAATTATGCTTTGCACTATAAAAGGTAAGAGACATAAAAACAAGAGTTGAAAATGATGGACAACAAAATAAACTAAATAATAGAAGCTTATACTAGGGAGAATAACTGCAAAGAACTGATACACTTGAATAACTGACGTTAAATTTAAAACCAACGTTTACACATAAAATAACATCTTTTAATAATGGAAACTATCTAGAAAATATACTGAAAAACTGAACTGCCATGAGCCTTCAAAGCTTCCCATAAACTTGCTGATTTGCCCCCCCCCCTGGACAAAAAATTTCTGATTTGTCCCTCTCTGGACGACAATTTTTTTCCCATTTGCTCCTCCCTAAACATTTTTTTCCAGTTTACCGCTCCCTAAACCAAAAGCTGGATACCCCCTTGTACAACACAATTAGAGAAATAAATTACTACCAAGGGTACAGGCTGATTTGGATAAATGTGTCTCTATTCGCTCTGTGCGCGACTTCAGCGCCATGGTATGGTTGAACTACAGGGGGCTATTGTAATATATTTTACTAAGTATTGAATGGCTGTCAGTAATAATAATATCGAATGATAAATAAAAAAATGCTTTTTTAATTAAAGGGAATATTTATAATAAATATTTGTTAATGTAAAGTGTTCTTGTGCATTACAAAATAAAATGTAAGTATAGTTAATACTGAAAAAGTAGCATAGAAGTTAGCACACATAAAGATAGGTTAGAATTATTAGAAAATCGTACTTTTACTGGCCTGGATATCAGTAATAACTTAGATTAAAGAATATAATAATTATATTTGTTGATGCCTGAGTAATGTTAAGAAAATACTTTATTGTTTGTTACGCAAGTATTATTGATAAATATTTTATTACAATTTAAACATTTGTTATAACATGTAACGAAATTATTTTTTATAATATTGATTAATAATTTGTGGTAAATTAGAGTAAAAAATACAATAAATTTTAACATGTTGAAGTTTTTATTACGGATAGTAAGGTTATGATTCTACTTACTTTTGTCTCCTAACAGCAGCTATCCATTTTTTCCTTTGATTTATTTTCCAACTTGCTGTAGGAAATTTATAAAAATGACAAGCACTTTTTCTACCTGTATTCTTACAACTTACAACACAACAACTTTTGTGACTCATTTTATGTTATTTTATTTAAATAAATTTTAAATAACAATTCACTTGTAAATTTAGCTAACTCGAAACATAAAAACAGCCCGCCGTAGTATCGGATATAGTCACGGGTAGCGCTGACGGTAAATCAGTTTCTCCCCACCATGGCTTCGCACTGAGCGAATATCATTCACGACAAATAAAAAGGTAGGTATTTGAATTTTCAAATACCTACCTTTTAGGTAGGTATACCATCAATAACAACATATTAAATACTTTGGTCCTTTGCGAGTTGAACTCGCATACTAAGGGTTCCGTACCACCTTCAAGATTCTAATATTTCCATTTTCTTATATTTACCCTGATATATTTTAAAGGAAGCGTTTTAAATTTATAAAAAATATACACTTTTATTTTCCACACATAGAGTTTTTATTTTATCTGCTACGTGATTCGCTTGATTTTTATAAAAATATATATTTAATTTTCTAATTTGGATCCCAAAATTAACATTAGAGTTTTATTTTACTAATAAACTTTCAGGGAAGCCTTTTATAATCTACTCTCTGAATTTTAGGCTTTGTAGATTGGAAGATAAAGGGGAAAATAAATCGAGTTTTAAATAATAATAATAACTCTTTTAGACAAATTATTAGTTTCTAGAGTGGGAATTAAGTCGATATTTAATATTTTTGTTAATATCTTTTAAACAAATGATTTAAAAATATGATATATTTGTAATTCACATAATGAGCCTTTTATTTGATATATATCATGATGCGTTTGAAAATTTAATTTTTATTTTCCCTTCAATTCTATAATTTCTCCCAAAATTAATATTGGGGTTTTCTACTAATTTTTCTTATAAATTTCAAGTGAGCCCCAGTACCTCCAATTATTTTCAAAATTTTAGGTAGTATGGTTTGGGAAATAAAATATCTTGTAAACAATTGTATTTTCTGTTCAATTCTATAATTTGGTCCCCAAAATTAATATTAGGAATTTTTACGTATTTTTCCTGTAAACAAAAAATTTTAGGTCTTATAGTTTGGGGAATAAAGGGGGAAGGGGTATTTTTTATTATTTCTTAATATATTTTAAAATATTCATTTTAAAAATATGAAAAATATATATTTGTATTCGTTGTAATGAGCCCTTTAATTTGATATATTACATGATGCGTTAGAAATAATTTTAATTTTATGTTTTTGATTTAATGCTGTAATTTTTCCCCTAAAATTAATATTATGGGTTTCTCCTTATTTTTCCAGTAAAGTTCAGGTAAGGTCTATATATCTCTATTATTTTTCTTAATTTTACGACTTATAGTTTTGGAAATAAGGTAGGGAAAATGGTTTAAAAAATTTATGTTTTTGTTAATATCTTTAAAAAAACATTTTAAAAATATAAAAAAAATATCTTTGTTTTCGCCATAATTAGCCCTTTTATTTGATATATTACATAATGTGTTAGAAACAATTTTAATTTTATATTTTCCATTTAATTCTGTAATTTGCCCCCCAAAATTAATATTAGGGGTTTCTCCATATTTTCCGGTAAAATTCAGGTGAGGCAATATATTTTTTTAGTTTTTCACCCCAGAAGTACCCCTAAAATCAAAATATATTCATTTACGATATGTATTCCTGATCAAGTCACCAAACTATACAATGACACCAAATTTCAACCTTTTCCCTCCAGTAGTTTAGGAGAAAATTGCTGGGATGTGAAAGAGGCAGAAATCCGGAGTGATATTAAAAGGGTATCCGTATATTGCATATACGGAACCCTAAAAATGTTAGTGAAATTCAGGACTTAGGTGTGATATTGGACACAATAATAACATTGCCTTTACATATCGAAAAAATTGTAAATCGCTGTTTGGCTACTTTTTTGGTATTGGTATTAATAAATTGCAGAAAATCTAACAATTCATAAACGTTTCTAATATTGTACAAGGCATTTATACATAGTCGCATTCATTTTGCTTCTGGGGTATGTAACTCACAATATGTCACTTATGAAACCAGACTTGAAAGTATACAAAATAAATTGTTAAAATGTTTGGCATTTAAGGCCAATGTGAGTATCATGAACAAATTTTTTTTTTGGTAATTTGTGATTTTCAATTCCCATTTTAACAAAACGCAGAAAACTTGCCGATTTATTATTCTTCTGCAAAATACTTATCTTCAGTCTCAATATTGTGACGATTTTAACATCCTTAAGAACTCACTGCCGACCGTTAAAACTCATTGTAAGAATTTATTTGTGTGTGTTTACATTTAAAACTGTATATCGAAACCACTGCTTTTGGATTTGTAATCTGTTAGGGTCCCCTTATCTTTTGTAAATAAATAAATAAAATATATATAGACCCTTTTTTAGCAAACGAGTAATAACTGATACGTGCCCATTATAATCGAAAGTTGCATACTCTAAGTCAGTCATATAAATTGGTGTAAAATGAATACAATTTATAAAAATGCCATAATCCCAGATGTTGGAGACCCACTCAGACGAAACGTGGAATGATTTACCATAATTACAAAATAACTTATAGGCTTATGAACAGATAATATGAAACCAAAGTGACGACAACAGAAATAATATGAGTTTATGATTATCACGAGATTATGCCAAAAAGAAATCTCGAATTTTATCGCATCAACAACGTCGAGATGACACTCCGAACTACACAAATCAGTACGATAACCCACAAAGAACATAAACAAAACCCATACGGAACGTTCTTTACAGAAATCCTGTCTCATCTGATCGTTATTTGATGACTAATCCTTTCGTTTACTGTAAACTCATTAATAAAACTCGTCATAATTTCATTTTATGATTGTCATTTATAGTCACTGGTATGGTAATTTAATAAAAACTGAGAAGATAATAAAAAACACAGTACGCCGTGCATTATTTGTTTCATTTGTTCTCATGGCCATCCAGATTTGCGTGAACGGAAAGTGTGTCGTCGATTGTCAATTGTTTTTTGTAGTTTACAAAAATGTCGATGTACCATTGTTCCCGAATTTTCTCTCGTTGATGTTGTTGTTTTTCATTTCCTTTTGACGACGTTTTGATTGTTGAAACAATAGAGTTCCGCTATTATAAGACCCATATCTTATGGGAAAAAGAAAAAGAGGTTTGTTGGTTTGGTTTTTCGAGATAGTTATCAATAGTGTGTGGGAAAATTATGTTTATCACGAGTATTAGTCAAATCATTGTATTTTATTAATTAGTAGAGATATTATTTTTAAAAGAATAAATATCATTGTTTTGAACCTGGTATTTAATATAGTACTGGTCATTTACAGACACAAAGATGGCAAAATTAATCATACAACTAAACACTAAGCCATAGGTGATGATGATATGTACAAGGTAATAAAAACAAAAAACATCATAACTGTTTTTGTTGTAAAACTTCTATTCAAACGAAATCTAGGAAGATGTGAATACAGCCACTTTGCGATATTTTCAGTTTTATCGATACAAAAAGTTTTAATAACTTACTTCCAACACCTGGATGCAATTCATGCTGATTTTACAGATCGATTGTAGGATAGTTTAATACATACATAAATACTTATACCAAGCTGGGTTTTAGAAAAAAATAATGCAGATACAGGGTATCATCAAATTTAGAAGAACTCCTAGAACTCGCAACTAATGAGTTCTGGTTTCGAAAATCAATATTAGCCCTCACACTCTGGATTCTGGTAAACAGTACAGAGATTTTTAGTTGCATTTCCCTAATCCTATTTGGTTTAGCGTGGGATCAGCATTAGCTCATTTCCTGTCTAAGAAAAGGAATAAACTGCATCTCACTGAGGGTGGTGATTTGCGACTGATGTTAACTAAATTGAAACCCGACATTAACAAACTGTTAAAACTCCACTTCCCTCAGCCCTCTCATTGATATTTATTTTTTCTTATTGAATTTTGTTTTTTTATATTTTTTATACTAATTTTGATAAATCGTCTTGCTTTTCCCTTTGTTATGTGCCCCAGTGCGGGGTGCTCCTGCTTTTTGTATTGTTTTGCGTTTCTTGATTAAGTTATGGTTTTGTTAATCAAACTTTGTGTGGTCTTTGAGAGAAAGAGAGAGAAAGAGAGAGAGAGGGGTGTAATTAACTCTGTAAAAGGAAGCGTTGGAATTTTTTTCTTGTAAAGTGCCCGGTAGTCCATAAAGGGTTGGGAACCTCTAAGCTAAGCCAACACCAACGTGTTTTAGGCATAGACTATGACTAATTGGCATAGAATTCAAAAATTTTAAGCAATGCGATTTCTTACAACAAAATTTCAAAAAATCTCCTTTTGCACAAAATCTACCCATGAATACTTCTTTGCTATGGCAGCGAAAATGAGATATTATAAGTTCAGTTTCGCTATTTTTTTGTTTGAATACAAGAGGATTTGTAAAATTCAAATTGAGTGTCGCCCCAGAGTGACATTCAAGAGAGAAGAGTTTCGGCCAGAACCAAGGACATTGCTTTCCTCTTAAAAGACAAAGAGACCTTTCAAAACTCCTAGATTATAACCCAAAATATAGCTACACGATTTTGCCTACAGAGTGATGGTCGGCAGCAAAGTTTGGAGTAGTCCACGCTGGTGGAAACAGTTTACAGACGAACCTGTATCCAGGAGGATCAGTGACGCTTTGGGGGGCTATGATATCATATGTAAAGCTGAACATATTATTAACTCAATTGAATGAATAAATTTAGAGAATAATTCTAATTCGTCAATCATAAAGAAGTAGAAAATACGTGACAAAGAAGTAAATATCTAAATGAATTGGCCAGCAAACTCAACAAGCATAAATCTCATCAGACAAACACCCTGTAACCCTTCAGGAAGGTCTACTAGCTGGCCATTAAAAATATGAAAAACTCCAAATCTTATTGCTAACCTGGTTCTAGGAATATCAATATACATTGATTAAAAAGAAAAAGCCATTCCATCACACAGACTATTAAGTTTTTTTTTTTGATAGCTCATTTATCACTAACCTATCCTGTCCACCGCTTGACAAAAGCCTCTCTCATATTCTGCCATCTTTTCCTATCTTGGGTAAATAGTAAAAATGCCTGCGAGTCTCTTTCTTTATATAGACATTAATCCATCTTATAGGTTGCCGAGCCCTGATTCTATAAGTTTTTGCTCTTGGCCTCCATTGTATAACTATTGTTGGTGGTCGGTTATCTGTAATTATAGCTAGATGATTAATCCATTTCCTTTTTGGATGTTTTGAATTATGTCTCGTACTCCTTTGTAGCATTTGATGGTTCTGTTAGGGATTTTGTCAATAGTTACTCCCATTTATCTTTCCATTTTATGTTGCATGACTTGTATTTATGGTCAAATATTCATTAAGAGTATTTCCTAATACAAAATGAATGTCCTAACATTCTTTAAATGTAAATAATGTAGTACAATAATGTATAACATTCGATCGAATTGATGGTAAAAAGCTGAAGATACCCACAAAGAGTAACAAAAAGGCAAAGAGAAAACAGACCCATCTGTTGGTTCTGCCATCTTGGGCTTAGAATGGCATATGAGAAGAGTTGTTGTTTTAAACTTGGATTTCTAACATAACCAATGATGTTTATATTGCTTTTAGTAATTGTCAGTTTTTCTGTCATAAATTAAGTATGGAAAGGAAAGACACTGACTAAATACATTTCTTTATAATCTCTTTGGGAGACAATTGATGCACTGATTTTAATTTTCCTAATGCTGTCCAGATTAATTCTACACTCTACGTTTGATTTCGCGTATGTGTTGTTTATTTTGATGAAATTGTTTAATACTAGACTTGCCCCATACGGGTTTTCAAAATATTTATTGCCCAACGAGATTGTGTAAATGTTTTGAAGTCATGTAGCACAGTCTGTGTTTGAGCTATATAGTCCATTATAAGAACAATGTCGTCAGCGAAGCTGAATTGCCTTAAAATTTTCCCATCAATATTAATTCTTTTGTTCTCCCCATTTTTAATGCTAATTAATATATATGTTGTAATTGTTAATATATCGCCTATAGTCCACCTTTATTTGACTTCTGGGGTCTACGGGTGATATGGCGTAGTTTTCTCAAAATAGTTCTTCTCCCCAGTTAACCCGTTTAGTTTAGCTTCACGTAGATGACCTTCATCCAATAACGCTAGTATAAAAACACGCCTTCAAAGCTTGATGTAGAGCCTCTCTAGGTACGAACTTTAACCCTTAGCGACTACTATATTGCGGTAATGGATGGATTATTTGAAGCAACTAAGCAAAAAAGCCTCACATAGCAAAGAAAAAACGCCGGTTCACCAAGACAATTGCTTCCACAACCCCATATACACCAGATTTCGCTTCACCTGACTTCTATCTGTTCGCAGATCTCAAACAAAATGCTCTAGGGAAGTAGATTTGACTCCGTTGATAAGGTTATAGCAACAACAAAAGCCTATTTTCACGCAAAAGCCAAATCGTTCTATATCGAAAGTTTAGAAAAACTTTAGAACGTTCGTACACTCAATACGTTTATGAATAAAGTCAAATATTGGAATAATTGGAATAAAAGTTTTTGCTTGTTATTCCCGAGACATAAGTTATCAAATATTCACACGTTATGGGTTTTGAAGAAAATTTAAACTAAAATTATTTGAGATATTCCAAAAGAAGAATTTTTAAATAGCAAGTAACCCTTCCGGAGTTACCTCTCCGTAACCAATACTATAAAAATTGTATTTCATTTGTCATTGTTGAATTTTTAGTCGCACATTTCCATGTAAAGAGATCAAGGATAAATTTCATTGTTTTTGTTTTACACCAAACATGTAATCTATTAACTCCCATATTAAATCTCCGGTAAACATTTGAATCGTAGATTTTCAATGCCATCAATTTTATAGTTGCATCATCTCGAAACCGTTTTTTTCTGTGATGAGTATCATTTGTTTAGTGACTCATGCGTGAAAAGATTTACACTTTAGTAATGGATATGCCTGACGAGGTAAAACCCTAGAATTTAAGTAATCTCCAGAGGTACGGATTAATTAGGATGAATCACCAAGCATAAGCACATTAAGTTCATAACAAATTGGTATTTATGCGACTTTGAGACTAATTAAAGAGTATTAACTGGTAGCAAGTTTATTGCGTTTTTTGTCTGTATGGAACTATTTCATTCTGTTACTTATATTCGTATTTTTTTCTGTCCAATTTGGGTTTATACACCACTGCATAAAAAATTAAAAGAATGTTGTTGTGTCTGCTGTGTGGATTATAATGAATAAACACTGTTGTCCAGAGTGTCATAAACGACGTATATAAATAGCTCCCTTTGGACTATAACTTCTTCAAAAAATGTAAAAACAAAGTTTTGCACCCTAACACGAACCTTTATTTTAAACACTCTAAGTTGTCATCATCAAGGAGTAAACCAAACTAAATCTAAATTACAATTTTCTCTAATTTATACCTACCAGTAACCAGTAAATATTAGCAACTTACAGGAATTAGTACAAAGGATAAATCCCAAGTACCTGAATTCTAAATAACATATTTCACAGAGTGTAATTTAGATTTAGTTTGGTTTACTTCTTGATGATGACAACTTAGAGTTGTTGAAACGGCGTTGAGTATTTAAAATAAATGTTTGGTGTTAGGGTGCAAAACTGTGTTTTTACATTTGTGACACACCAAAGGTTCCACAGCATTACCATTGTAACTTCTTCACTTGACATAAATTTTTTCACTGAGTTTTAATTTTCATAAACAAGAAGAAGTCAATACGAGTCAGATTCGACTTTTTACTCGGAGACTGAGAGGGTGCATGACAGTTGACGTTCACTTTGTATGTCCATTCAGTTTTAAATTCAAATAATAAATAGAAACCGGGCGCCCCACCGCTCGGCATATCGAGTCGGTGGAGAGGAAGTTGTTCAGAGAGAGCGTACGTAAAGTGCGAATTATTTTCCGTCCCACAATACCATAAACCCGTTCCCTTAGAGGATTTAAATCTTTAGTCACTAGATGGCGCTGCGTAAAATGTGTACCATTCAAGGTCATTACCAGTCTGCTGGTACTTTTTTTCATCATTAAACTAAATTGTCAGACATAATTGTAGCAAATACTGTATACAAAAAAATCCCTTATTTTATTTTTCTTTATAGCAATTTGAGTTTTTCAAAAACAAGAACAATATATATGGTCTGCCTTTATGATTTTTCATTGTTGTGTTGAAGTCAAGATATTTTTCTTGTTCTCTTTATCTTTTAACAACCCCTCGTCGCCAGATGGCGTGAGGTATTAGAATTATATTTTTAAAATTGTGCAAATTTAAAGCACTATTTACCATTTTAATATTTGTGTATCTAAGAAACTAACCCAGATTTAATTCTTACGATATTTTCCATTTTATTAAATCTTTTGAACAAATAATTGGTACACGTGTTAAGGTGGCATCATCGGTGGTTGTTAAATGAAATCCTCGTTTATTTCTCAGCTTTCGATACGAGTCGGTCCACCTTCATATCTTGTGGTTTTATCTAAGGTGTTTAATAAAATAAAAATTATTTTACATTGTGTCCTCAACAAAGAATAAAATCTTAACTACCCGGCGTTACTATCCGAAAACATCCTTAAAATAACTGTGTTCGAAATTGATGCACCTCATTTTGTTCGATTAGTCTAACTATCAACAGGATCAAGGCCATTTGCGGGGGAAAATAAGCTAGATGACTCAGTCGCTTCACAGTCATCTAAGGCTACGGCCAGACTGGCGGGATTTCTAGCCGCGTTTCGGCAGAAAAAAACGCAAAAACAATAGGCTGTACTATTGCAAATGGGCGAGACCAGACGCGGCGTGAATTTCTACACAACTGGTCGGTGTCGGACGCATCTTAGGTTAGCCGCCGAAGGATAGGATCGGTTTAATTTTTCTGCGTTATTTCACTCTGTTGAGTGGCCACACTGGTAGAAATGAACGCGTAATTCATTTCGTTATTTAGCTCGACCAAACAGAAGGCACGCGAATGACTGCAACCGGCGTGTGTGACCAGGGATTTCAGCTGGATTTCAAGCGCGTGAAAAACTGCTGTGGCATACTATATACGAGCTCGAAAGAAATGTCGAAAACGCAGCGTGAAATCCCACTAGTCTGGCCTTAGCCTTAAAGGAGGTAAGTGTGTTTATAGTGTGTCTAACGGTAAGTAATAAAGATATTTACATTATTATTATTCTCATACATAGATGTTTAGGTATAGATTTGGATTCGTTTCAGTGCACATTTACAAAATAATAAAATATTTACCACTGCGTTACTACTACACTACGTTACTAGAAAAAAGTAACACACTTGTATTGGTAACGCTTCTTGTTTTGTAGAAAGAAGCTTCTACAATAACTGGCTTTGAGACCCGCGGAAAAGCAACGTGGTTATCGGCTTAATTTTTAAAGCTGGACACCGTAAAAAAATAATAAACGACGAGATCGTCAATAAGCTGCACAGCAAATAATAGTGATCATACTAGCTTCCGCACCAAATGCAGGAACTTCAACTTCACCTATGTCTTGAAACCAAGAAAGAAGTGTAGTAATTACAAACAGAAGTATCAAGAAACTAAAAAGTTAAACAAAGTGTAGTCTCATCAGTTTGAAGAGTCAAGGAAGCAAGTGTTGATATACAGAGGCAGTCTGAGAGGGCTCATAGAGGTCATGACCCTTCCTCACCCCTGACCAAAGCTCTTGAGATAATTACAAAAGGTAAATAAAAAAAGAGATATTCAAAATAATCTTGAGGAATGCGTAACCCCCCAAAAATTTTGGCCGGGACCCCTCCTAGACATACCAAGAATAACTTACTACAATAAGGTTCATTCCTCACCTGGCAACTCCGACGACAAGTACCTTGCAAACTTTATGCAACAAACAGTTTCTATGGTAAAAGAAAAACAATTGAGTCAAAAGGAAAATATCAGACGGTTTTCATGTTTTAGTCATTTGTTTTTGTCATTATTTTAGTAGATTTTTTTTTACTTTGTCTTTGGAAACGCAGTGACTCAAGCTATAAAAAATATTTCATTGAATGGATTGTTTGTCATTTTATTTTATGGAAGATTAACAGTAGTACCGTAGTTTAAAATTGCCATACTAAAAAGTTATTTGACCACTTCGTGTATAATAGCGCGCCTTCAATCTAATATTTCTGTATCCGAAATTTTTTTATATAAAAAATAACCTAGTAGTATAATTGAGTCTCTAGCTAAAGGCCCTCCCGACCAAAAGAGTTTTCCACTTTCAGACAACCCTGAATCCTGTTGAGATAAATGATTTTCTCTTACCTTGAGCAATGTGAGGATTTTCTGTGACAAATCGTAGTCGAAATTCGAATACCTCGAGTTTGACATGTCGTATATGAACACTATTCCAGCTTTCTGCGTAAGAGGATTCTGCAAGGCACAGTCTAGTTGATAAACAACACCCTGTAGAGTAGTTTGATGTGTGCTGTTCGCCGGTATGTGTTTGTGAGCCGTGAAAACAGCTATTGCTGCCTCTCCTGCGTCTCTCTTCGGCTGAAGTACAGGGGAAATACGTAAAGCAACTATTAAGATAATAATTTTTTTCGGCTTACCAGTACAGTAAATTTTCCTGTCAGCAATTCTGATTGTAGCGGTTCATTTAGGGGGTCGAATCGGCACAGGCCTTCTCGTTGTCTAGTAGATTCGTGCTGATCGAAAAGGGTTAAAGCTCGGACTACGTCGAATTTCCTCGCGTACAGAAAACGTACCGCAGTCGACCAAGATATGGGGCCGATTTTCCGGCGATATTTCGCGTTTACCTTTTCTAGGAACTCCCTGGTGGCCTGTAACAAAAATTGACAAATTAGAAGGAGCATTGGAAGCAAGTCTATTAAGTCACATAGTACAATTCACATCACCAAATCCGGCCCTAGTGTATAATTTATTACTATTTCCGAGTTAGAGGGTCTGATGAGATTTAACACTCTAGCCACATCGTCCACGGTCGTATTTTAGCAACGTAAAGTGGCTTTTCTTGACGACATATTTCATTTCATTTCTAATTAACTGTTACAATTTGTATAGTCAATTCCTCCAAATACCTCAAATAACTCCCAGTCCTCCTGAAAAAATGCAAAAAAAGAGCAGACATTTGAGACTGAACGATGAAAGCGAAAGCTTCTAACGCAATATTCTTCCCTTTTCTCGTTATCTCACTGTCTCTACTTTTCTTTCTTAAATTAAATATATCTGTAAAGAAATTAAAGTTTATATATTGAGTAAGTGTTTGTAAATAGTTTTGTTTATCTGAATCAGTATTAGAAGACAAGATGTCAAAGAACAGTTCGTTTTGTTCTTAGCTAAAATCATTACAAACACAACATTTATACAAAACAATAAATTATATACCTATATATTCAACAGTAGCAACCATATAAAGTTTATTAAAAGTTTTTATTCTATGTAACATTAAAATGAGTTTTAATAAATTTTTTTATCGTCATTAGCCGTCACCATTTTCACAGATGTCAATCATTCTAATTAGCAGCGGTACCCAACTATGGAGGGTTGGGTAAAAGGAGGACACACTCTGTGTAACAAAAAGTGTCCACAGAATGGTTTCAATTTGGGGGAGCCACTGGTACGACCGGGTAGAAACCGTTTTTCTACGAAAAAACCTACGTGAATAAATTTAGGTTAATGTGAAGAATTCACATCGAAAAAATGCAAATTTAACCATCACAGTTCAACAACCAGATTTATATTTAACATTAATAAAGTGTTAAGCCAATGAAATACCTTGTACATAGATAAAAATGACTTACAAGCAAAATTTTATTTGCACATTTTTTTAGGATTCCAGATAAATATCCTACATAAATTAAACTCTGGAGAACCCATTATTACATAATTACTAAGCTGATTATGGCCTTGTCCACCAACTCGAGAACTTCAACAAACTTCTGAAGATATTTTCCCAGGGGCATTCACCATGCGTATCTACATTTGGAAATATTTAAAATACAACTACAGCAGAAAGATGCCAAAAATAGTCATTTAATAATAGCTAATGGCGCTTTTTGTCCAACTAGACAGGAAAAAATATATGGAAATTGGTGTGTGAAAATGTTAGAATCCTTGAAAAAGAAACTATTGTAGACTAAAATGCAAGTGAAATTTGTTCCATAATAATAACAGAGAGATAATTTAATTTAGCAGTTTGTTCAGTGATGAAAAGAATTGTTAATTACCTTTTATCCAGAGAGAGGTGAACAAGGAAGTAGAAATACCAACTTTGTAAAGGGACACTTTTCAAAAATATGTTATATGTTCACTATCTATTTATTAACAAGTATAAAAATGTTATAAATATACAATTTTTTTCCATTATTTAACTATTCCAAAAAGTTTTATTACTATTATAACTATAAAATCAATAAGTTTTATAAAAAGTTAAAACTGCGGCACACACTTATTAATTTATATCACAATTAACATACTATAGACTCATATCACTTGCAGAGATTACAAAAAAGGGAGACAACCATTTACAAAGAGAAGTTCACATAACAGATTTTCTACGTTATATTTACGATTTTTACGAAAAATTACACCATTCTCACTTTTTCAGCCACTACACTTCTAGATGTAGGATTTGTGCATTTCAATGAATGACAATTGCTAACTTCCTAACATACCTTGTCGTCACACTTGCGCCATTCTGGCCAATTCTTGAACTTCTTATCTGAAAGCGTCCGCTGGACACTTTTTCAGTTTTCTTCCCATATAAGTTTGTCCTCCTTCATTCAACCCTCTATATACCGAACGTAGCGAAATTTGTCATCAGGAGACCCTTTATCTTGGTCACAGGTCAGTTATTTTTTGACAGATCCTTATGCATGATCTCCCGTTGTACTCAGAAATATCCCACCTTTCAGAATCTTATTTTAAAAGCTACACGGTGACTCAAGAAACTACCAGCATGTTTCGAAGTGTGGCAAAATTTAGACACATTCGCCATTTATTTGTTAAAACTGATTTGTTAAACACTAGCTGACCCGTACCGGCTAGACAAAGAAGCGTATGTCGCGTATTTATCTTGATCATATTTTTCCATTTGGTAAATTTCACATCCCCTGCATTGTTGTTGTGAAAACGTTTTAATTTCAACACCATTTTGGGATTTAATACGATGATGAACTAAACATATTTGACGTATTTTGAGATTTTTTGTATTTGAAATTGTGGTTTTCCCGTTTTCCATTTTAGTTTTTTTTGACATGTGTTATCATTGCCATATTTGACATTATTGACATTTTTGTCATGTCTGACTTTTTTGACATTTTTTCAGGTTTTACATTTTAAAAATTTTTGATATTTCTCACATTTGAAATTTTGTACGTTTCAACCTTGTTGGCATTTTTGGCATTTTTGAGACTTTTACGTTTTCACATTTAGTTGAGATTTTTTTGTATATTTGAAATTATTTTTTCTCATTTTAGGTTTTCGATAGAATCATTTTAACAATTTTGACTACTTTTATATTTTTGTGAAGTTTGATGTAATTAACATTTTTAATATTTCAGGGGGTTTATAATATTTTTGTCATTTTTGATATTTATTTTGATTTCATAAATCCTATGATATTTCCGACTTTTCTAATTGTTGTTTTTGATTCACCTATGATTAACCAGATATTCAACTCTTGTCAGTCTGCAAAAAATAAATACTTCCTTTGTCACCTATCGAGTACATGATATACACTAAGATTAAATTCAGTATATAGTCATTTCAGTAGAAAAGCATATGTACAAACTTCCACACCTGTTCAATAATACAACTTTTGCAAAATTTCGCATCAATTCTCTATTAATTTAAAGAATTAATATAATTTTTATATCTGTCTTATTTTCCGAGAAATTACAGCAATACGACTTCAAGGTGGAACACCGTGCCGGTCGGTTGCACAATAATGCCGATGCCCTATCCAGAAGACCCTGTAGAGCGGAACGCAAGCATTGTCTGAAGACGGAACAGCGAGAGGGTATCTCCATCAGGCAGATCCGAGTGCAGGCCAATGAAGACTGGACAACGGAACAGTGCATCCAGGACCAAATGGCTGATCCAGACATCGAACCAATCTTGTCACTCAAAATGAGAGGGGCACCCAGGCCACGATGGGACGAGGTAGCTAGATACTCCGGCGTGCTGAAATCGTTATGGGCTCAGTGGGACTCTCTAAGAGTAGACAATGGAATGCTCAAGCGAGTTTGGGAAAGCGCTGATGGACGAGAAACCAAGTCCCAACTGGTAGTTCCGAAGAAAAAGGTACCAGTTATCCTGACCGAAGTACATGATGGAATTACCGGAGGCCACCTGGGCATGAATAAAACCCTAGACAAAGTTCGCCAGCGGTACTACTGGGTGAATTACTTCGAAGACGTCAGAGCTTGGTGCCGCAAATGTGCCACATGTACCGCCAGTAAGGGCCCGAAAACCCGAACCAAGGGCAGAATGCAGCAGTACAATGTGCGCGTCCCATTTGAGAGAATTGCCATCGATGTCGCCGGTCCGTTTCCCGAGTCTGAGAGGGGGAACAAATACATTCTGGTCGCAATGGATTACTTCAGCAAATGGCCTGAGGCATATGCGATACCCAACCAAGAGGCAACCACGGTAGCGACGGTGCTAGTAGAACAACTATTCAGCCGGTTTGGCGTCCCGATGGAATTACATTCAGACCAGGGGCGTAACTTCGAATCGAATGTATTCCAGAAGGTCTGCACGATGTTAGGGATCAGGAAAACGAGAACAACACCATTACACCCACAGTCAGACGGAATGGTGGAAAGATTCAACAGGACCTTGGAACAACACCTATCCAAGGTCGTCAGCAATAACCAGCGTGATTGGGATGAGCATATTCCCCTATTCCTGTTGTCATATCGCTCTGCTGTACATAATAGTACAGGCCTGACCCCAGCCAGGGTCTTATTCGGAAAGGAGCTGCGACTACCATGCGACTTGGCATTTGGCTCCCCTGAAGAACCTCCCCAAGACATCGACGATTATGCCGACCAGCTCCGACATAACATGCTGGCAATACACGAATTAGCCCGAACGCAGATGTTGGCCACCAGTGACCGGATGAAGACGCGATACGACCTCAAGGCCAATTCAGTCGGGTTCCAGGAGAGGGACAAAGTCTGGCTGTACAACCCCCAACGGAGCAAGGGTAAATCCCCAAAGCTTACGCCCGCCTGGGATGGTCCATACGAAGTGGTCAAGAGGCTGAATGACGTCGTCTACCGGATCCGTCGAAACCCCAAGGCTAAATTGAAGGTGGTTCACTTAGATCGACTCGCTCCCTACCATGGAGGGGATGTTTCTGATCGGGACGATCAGAATTAAAGGGGGAGCAGTGTTACGGAATTTACCCAAAGCCGACCCTGTGTCATTCAGCACGACAACAAACGCTTTACGATAAAAAATACGATTCTCGAAAAGACTCGGCAGCGGAAGCAGCGATGATGATTTCTACTGGAGAATTCTACGCTGGTGATATAAAAGAAGCACACCACGATCGCCAAGCAGTTATACCGCGACGACTAGCTTATATGAAAATGTATTGTGAATCAGCTGTTTTAAATGTAAATACAGTTCTAGAAAAGTGAAAGTAAATATTAGTTGTTATAATTTTTAAATTGAACCCACGAAGTATATAACATATATATATATATATATATATATATATATATATATATATATATATATGCATTATCTTTCGCTCTCGAAAACAATGGGGACCCCAATTTCCCCCATTTAATGTTTCAATTTTCGAAAAATGATATAAACAGCAAGTAAAGTAATTAACCTGTTCATTCACCCAGCTTTATTATTTTAAGTTCCGGAAAAATAATAAATTTCTCAAAAAACATTTCTCCACCTGCCTGCCCCCCATGAAATAATAGAATTTTTGCCAAATGATTACACTCGGTTTTATGTATTCGGGGAAAATCGTATATACACCAATTTTCACGCCTGTAGCACATTTTGTTCCCGAGATATTAAATTTAACTAAAAACAACAGACAGTCCACTTAATTAAACATTTTATCAAAATAAAATGTAGCCTATTGCTACGGATTCCGTGGGTTCAATTATACACCTGTTGTCTAATTAATACTACTTTATTAACGGTGAAAACCTTAGAGCATGTACCCCCTAGATATAGCCTTTGATGCACAAAATCGTGGCAACGCTAGAAAGAGAGGTCAATATCGACAGTAAGAAACTATTTAACTTGGTGGGTGGAAGCAGCCAATAAACAACATGCTGATCTTATTTCATTGGAAGCAGGTCCCAACCGAGTGAAATAGACTCTTGCCCTCACTATTGCCCTCTCTCTCTCTTTAGTCTTACGACATTTGTGCGCGACAGGCTATATCTAGAAGGTACATGATCCAAGGTGAAAACAAAACCTTAACCTTCAATTAAAGTGATTGGAACAAAAAACACAAAAACAATTTACATATTGACGTTTACTTAGAGCTTGACATAGGATTAACTCTAACGCTCACAGAGCACCTATTTATATACAATTTTTACATTCGAGAGTCTTTGAGATTACTCTATGGCGCTAATAGCGAATTATGTAGATCTTTCCCGAACTGACAGTTACACTTGGTAGGTATATACATGGTCCTCCCTCGGCCGACGATATAACTTTCCATAACACTATGTTACTCGCAGATAGTGCAGCTTTCCACTAGTTAAAGAATTTTAAAAATCGGTTCACTACTTCCAGAGATTACCCCCTACAAACAAACAAACAACACTCTGACACCATCAATTGTCTTTTCAACACGCCAAAATTAATTAAAATCAATCCATAAATAAATTGTTTTTTTTAACCGACTTCCAAAAAGGAGGAGGTTATCAATTCGTGTCGTATTTTTTTTGTATGTATGTTACCTGATTTCTTCTCCTGTGGTGAATCGTTTTGAATGAATGTGGTCTTGTTTTATAGAGTATATATCCGGATTGGTGAAACTTCAAATTTGGGAAAAGAATTCTATTGGTAAAGTGAAGAAATTTGTGAATGAACACATGCGTGCATGGAAATCGACCAATATCCCTAACATATTGGTCGTTTTTTCAAAAACTCCTTATGGATGTGTATAGGTGTTTAACGTTTAATATATTAAGGAAGATCCCTAGGTGACCTCGAATACTTTTCTGCGACGTGCAACTTGCAGTTTTGCAGAAAATGCCTAAAATTTCAATATTCTTATCAAAATTTCATCGAAGTGACGTAACGGACATTTCCTCATAAATATTTTAATTCCAACGTAATAGTGCGGGAATTGTAGGCACTGGAAGTTTTGATTGCGATTTTGAAAATTTTCTATGTACATCTCAAGCATATAGGTAGTAAAGCATAGTATTTTTGGCTCCTTAAATCAATGAGTACCAAGCTCGTTTTGATTACCTATTTAAATGAAAATTTTTCCATTTTGCGAAGACGGTGCTTTTGGTGTCACATTTTCCCTGCCTAATTGAGAATTCAGTGACAACACATGTCAAACTCTAAACTGCTGTTTGGTGCGATTATACACAGGGTGTTTAGTTATAGCAAACAAAATCACAAAGTAAAGTGATAGAAGGAGTAGCATATATTATGATGATTTAAATATAGGACGGAGTAGAATGATAGTTACAAAGGGCAGTTAAAAACATTAGGGTGGAGTGGACGTTTGGTAGTATAAAAATGTGGAATTAAAATTATATAGGGTGATTAAAAAACTGTTATGTGATGTGGACATAAACAAATCATATACAGGATGGTTGATACATAAGGTGGAGTGGAATTACCTATAGTTATAAAGGGTTGTCAAAAAAACTTGAAAAAAGGTTACATGGCGTGGTCCATAAGGCATAAACATATTTTGGGCTTATTAAGTCAACGCATACTAGTACATTTTGTTCGTAAACATTTACCTGTCAATTTAAATGAAAATAAGGTTATACACACAAAATAAAAAATAAAGAATAAAAACTAGCTGAGTTCAAAAATAAAAAGTTGTTGCCAAGAAACAATAAAGTTTGATGAAGTAGTAGATAAGTACGCAATGCAGGATTTTGGAATTGCTTGGCACCGACTTCAAAATATATTATATTAATAAGCTAGATTGGTAGGTAATTAATTTGTACAGAATGAGCACCTTTTAATGTTTACATATTTTACTTTCTGGGTAGGTACCTAACAACAATGAATGTGTTATTTATTTGCTAGAGTTGTATTATGTTATAATTATTTTCAACTTTGTAGTCGGTTATATATATATATATATATATGTTCTGAGAGGCTTCCGCGGTCATTATTATGAACTAAGCTAGGTTCCGGGTGAGAACCGCGTCTGAATTTATTGAATACTCGACGTTTCGACTCCTGCTTTGGAGCCATTATCAAGAGACAAAAGTGAAAAAGAGTTTCAGAGTCTAGATCGAACTCGGGGCCTCAATCTGCCTACTCCCCAAGAGTCACTAGGTAACTGAACTGAATTTGAGTCTGCTCTGCTTCTTTTATTTATGGTTAGCGCTGGGGTAGAAGAAGATGTCACGTGATGAGGCTGTGTTGTGATTGGTTGGGTATTGGTGGGCGTGTCTGCTTTGTTTAATCTGGCAATTACGGAGGACCAAGCTGTGGGAAGGCGAGTGCTGTCATCGCGTCTATTTAGACAGAGAGGTCTTTTCTCTATTTCGATGGCTTCGCGAATAGTGGATGCCCTAAGAGAATTGAGAGATATGATAGTCCTACTGTCCTCGAAGTTGATAGAGTGTCCTGTTTGGATATGGTGATGCGCGAGAGCTGAAGTCGGATCTTTTTTACGAACTGACAGAGAGTGTTCATATACTCGATGGTTAACGCGCCTGTTGGTACGACCGATGTAGCTTTGTGGGCAATCGCGACATGAGATTTCGTAAACTCCTCGATCCTCGTTAGGTACTTTGTCTTTGGGGTTACCGGTTAAGTTGCCTATAGTTTGAGTGGTGTTGAAAATAGTCTTTATTTGATGTCTTTGTAAAATCCGTGCTATTTTGTCAGTGACTCCTCGAATGTATGGAAGTACGGCTTTTTGATGTTGTTGTTCTGTTTCTGACAGGGTTGGTGTGATTGGGGGTTGTTGAGATTGATGAATTATACGCGCAATGTGGTCCGGATGATAACCGTTTTGTCGAAGGATTTGTTGAAGATTATCTTTGTGATCTTGTTTTCCTCAAATCTTGTAGAACTTATAACGTCATTCCAAATACTTTCAAACTAAAACATCACACTTCTTCACGTTCAGTTTCCAGTATTCTTAACAAAGCAAGTTTAGCCCTCTTACGAAATTCCATCCATTCAATCAGATATCAACTTGACCAAACCAACCGAAATTTGTATCACTGTTATTCATCATTACATACTTTCAATCCTCATCCAATTCTGTGGGACAATTTTAATCGCATTTCGAGCGATAAAGCCGAACACCTGGCCCAAAAGAAAACAGTCACTCAAAAACTTAAGCTAACACGACTTATTACAAAACAACAACCCGCTGTCACCTCACCCCCTCAGACGACCGTCCATAACTTTTCTGACTTCCCCTTAGACTCTACCAGTTTACACGTCCTATCCAAAGGTTTCAATTTCGCAGTGACGCCGAAAACTATTCCAACTGAAAGAATCATTTCTCAAGTTGAGGTAGCTTTGGTTGAACTAACAGATATTGAGGCTGAAGATACTCGTCAAGACATTGCTAGAGTACTCCGCACATCAAAGCCACCAACATCAAACCTAACTTCTAACGAAAGACATGCACTAAAACAACTACGTAACAACGATGACATAACTATTCTTCCTGCCGACAAAGGTAACGCGACTGTTCTTCTCAATACTAAGGACTATGTTCACAAGATGAATTCCCTACTCCACACTGCAGACTACGAAATAATGAACAATAATCCTACTACTTACTTAGAGAAAAAGACTAAGGAAATCATCAAAAGGACACAACTTCCTCTTGACGTCAAAAAGATCATCATTCCTCGTGAAAAGTCTTCTAAAATTCCGAAAATTTACGGACTACCCAAAATTCATAAGCCGGACATTCCTCTTAGGCCCATTATCAGTTCGGTACAATCCCCGACCCAAGAATTAGCCCGGTACTTAGCCAAAACCCTCCAACCTCTAGCCGAGCAAGCATCCTCGTACGTAAAGAACTCTTCTTCCTTCCTAGATATCCTAAGTGGTTACAGAATTTCAGAAAATGATATCCTAGTTAGCTTCGATGTTGTATCTCTTTTCACCAATGTCCCCATTTCAGAAACGTTAGATATTCTAAAAACAAAACACAATATCTCTTCTGACATCATCAAACTTGTACAACACTGTTCTTCTAACACTTATTTTTCATTTCAAGGCACTCTGTTCAAACAAGTCCGTGGGGCCCCCATGGGTTCACCTCTTTCTCCAGTGCTTGCTAACATTTTCATGGAACAAATCGAAACCCAGGCCCTAAACTCGTCTAATTTAAAACCTTCCTGTTGGCTTAGATATGTAGATGATACTTTTGTCATTTGGCCTCATGGCAGAGATTCATTGGACTTCTTCCTACAACACCTCAATGGTATACATTCTAATATACAATTTACAATGGAAATCGAGTCCGATTCTTCTCTCCCGTTTCTTGATGTCCTCATAACAAAAACCAACAATGACAGATTCTCACATACCGTCTATAGAAAACCAACCCATACCAATCGATACTTAAATGCCCAATCACACCACCACCCTGCCCAATTGAATTCTGTAATGAAATCTTTGACTCTTAGATCTATTCGTTTAACAGATATTGACAATAGACAAAACGAACTTAATAATCTTCAACAAATCCTTCGACAAAACGGTTATCATCCGGACCACATTGCGCGTATAATTCATCAATCTCAACAACCCCCAATCACACCAACCCTGTCAGAAACAGAACAACAACATCAAAAAGCCGTACTTCCATACATTCGAGGAGTCACTGACAAAATAGCACGGATTTTACAAAGACATCAAATAAAGACTATTTTCAACACCACTCAAACTATAGGCAACTTAACCGGTAACCTCAAAGACAAAGTACCTAACGAGGATCGAGGAGTTTACGAAATCTCATGTCGCGATTGCCCACAAAGCTACATCGGTCGTACCAACAGGCGCGTTAACCATCGAGTATATGAACACTCTCTGTCAGTTCGTATAAAAGATCCGACTTCAGCTCTCGCGCATCACCATATCCAAACAGGACACTCTATCAACTTCGAGGACAGTAGGACTATCATATCTCTCAATTCTCTTAGGGCATCCACTATTCGCGAAGCCATCGAAATAGAGAAAAGACCTCTCTGTCTAAATAGACGCGATGACAGCACTCGCCTTCCCACAGCTTGGTCCTCCGTAATTGCCAGATTAAACAAAGCAGACACGCCCACCAATACCCAACCAATCACAACACAGCCTCATCACGTGACATCTTCTTCTACCCCAGCGCTAACTATAAATAAAAGAAGCAGAGCAGACTCAAATTCAGTTCAGTTACCTAGTGATTCTTGGGGAGTAGGCAGATTGAGGCCCCGAGTTCGATCTAGACTCTGAAACTCTTTTTCACTTTTGTCTCTTGATAATGGCTCCAAAGCAGGAGTCGAAACGTCGAGTATTCAATAAATTCAGACGCGGTTCTCACCCGGAACCTAGCTTAGTTCATATATATATATATATATATATATATATATATATATATATATATATACACATTTAATGTTTTATTTGCAACCCTATTTATTAACCGCGCTCGAACCGTTGTATTTTCCACGGTACGATTAATTCAGCAACTCCACCCGTTCGTTTTGTATTTACAAATCCTTTAGATATCGACAGTTTCTAAATATAAACTCCCACGGAAATTCACTAGCCAAAACGTTATATTTCAATGACTAGCACAACAAAATTTTCTCCGTTCGAACGTCAAGTCAACGTTAATGGAGAGAACTTCGACGGCTAATAATAAACGGAAGCCACCGTTAAAACCGGAAGTGTCTATTTACGAGTTAGTTATATGTCCAGCAGATATAAACATCGACGTTGGAATTAGCCCATGAAAGCCGTATAGTGTCTGTGTGTATCAAAGATGATAAATTATGTTTAGGTTAATGATGAATTTAGGTTGATGTACGTCAAGAAATAGTTTATGTTGGCGCACACGTTTGAACGATTTTGCTTAAAGTGTTGAACTAGAAAATTATTACTTTGATTATAAGCAGGGCTGGACTAGGGCCTAGACACACAGGACAAATGTTTTCAGAGACCTAGCTTGGACTTGAATCCAAACAAGTGACAGTTTTTTCTATTCTTTGAAAAAATAATGTAACCAAAATATTTGCAACTTACCTAATGTCAGTTAAATTTGTGGTGTTAAGCTGAATAAAATTATAAAATTCGATGAATTTATCTGGATTTTGTCAGTCAAAAAGGTCATAATTCCTATTTAAAATATTTCCAAAAATTTCATACTATTTGTAAACATTTTTAACCGACTTCCAAAAAGGAGGAGGTTAGTTCGTCTACAACTTTTTTTTATGTGTGACGAGCGATTATTCAAAAACGGGTTGGCAATTTTGATGATTTAAACTACATTATATTAAGGAACATTACCGAAAAGTCCCATATTTGTCTATTACATGAGATTTACGGTTTTCTAGAAAATCAGAAAAAAAAAGTAAAAAAGGGACTAGATTTCAGCCATCTTCACAGTTTTCTCTAAAACTGCTAACGCAATTTGAATATTATAATTTGTATTATACAAAGATATGTTCCAGCTTGATTCTGTACATTTTTCTATAACGTAAAACATACCATTTTTCTGAAAATCGGAAAAATATATGCACAGAAACTGTAAACATCATGGTAAATGTCAAATTTTCATCATAAATATCTAGTTTAAATGTCAAGATATGCCATGGATGTATGTCGTACAGAGTGTTTGTAATGATTTTCATTTTGATGCTTTTGAAGTTAGTTTATTTTAGAGACGAAGTTAAGTTACAATCGCGTGAAATATCAGCAAATATTCCATTAGCTTATTAAAACCGAAAATTTGTTATTCCGGCGATCTCTTCTGTGTGGAATACGGTTAAAGGTGTGTGTTATATTAGGTGGTACAAAAGCAGTTGCATAGAATGATGGTTGAAATATAAGTTGGAATTGAATTAGTTATAAAGGATGGTTCTAAAAATATTGTATTGGGTGGCACATAAGTAGTTGCGTATACAAGGTGGTTGAAATAAGAGTGGAGCACAATTATAGTTATACAGAGTGGATATTTGAGTTATAGGACGGAGAATAATTACAGTTATACAAAAGGCTTTAAAAATTGTCAGAAACAGTTGAATATACAGGATGGTTGAAATATAAGGTGGAGTATAATTGCAGTTATACAGGGCGGTTTAAAAAAGTTATATAGGTTCGAACATAAGTAGTTGCTTAGACAAGGTGTTTGAAGTAAGGGTGGGGTAAAATTATTGTTATTGATAAGTAGTTAGGATATTTGAATTATAGGACGTAGGATGGGGTATAACTATAGACATGGGTTAAAATTTAGAAGCAGTTGCATATACCGGGTGATTGAAATAAATGGTAGTCAATTTATAGTCATAAAATGTGGTTCAAAAAGGTGAATTTTGTTAAATAGGGTACACCATGAGCAGTTGAAGAAATGGAATACTAGACATATGGGGCGAAGTAAAATCATTGGTATACAGGAATAATTTAGAAATAGTCAATAGTGTGGAGAGGATTTGTACTTCTACAGGGTGGTTTTAAACATATAAAGGCCCCTATAATATTGTGTTGAGTTGAATTATAGTTGTACAGGGTGATTCAGAAAATGTTGACAAATAATTTATATTAGGTGACCAATACACAGAAACATATAAAGGGTGGTTGCAATATAGAGTGAATTAGAGTTACACTTACAGATAAGAAAACAAATAAAAAAGTTAAAAAATATGTGAATAATATAGAAAAAATATATACAAATTAGAGGGGGGGGGAGATAAGAATACACTAAAATAATCAATACAATTGTACCTTAAATCAGATAAAAAAAATAATATGTCAGAAAATAGTTAGTGATTGCACACAGTTTCTAAACGGATTTTATTTGAAGCCAATAGAAGTCGGTTCTTTTTTAAATACCAATTATTAATTATGTGCTTGCAATATATTGGCCAACATTAGATTTAAAAAAGATAATGCGATCCAAGTTGCCTTTGACCCTGACTGTCACAAATAAGAGAATAGACGAAACCGATACGACGATCATCCAGTATATTACGAAAACGTCACCCCTCCGGATATCCTGTTTTATCTCATCATCGTAATAGTCATCAACTATGTCGGCGATGCTTCAGAACGGCACAGATGTTGAACTTCAAACGTACGGTGGAGTACACGTAACGATTATTATTATTATTATTAAGTGGATTTCGGTGAATTCACACTTAAATACTTCGTGACACCTTTTTCGTTTTTCATCATGCTGATAAAAAAAAAACGAGACTTTATTTCGGAATCACAGGAAACACGGTTGATAGTTGAATCTCAAGATGGTAAAAAAATGAAAGTACCGTTGGCAAATAAAAAATTACCAACTTTCGAAAATTTTAAGGATGTGTGGTCGTTTTTCTTTATGCTTTGCGAATTAATCATATATTTGATCGGACTGTCTGCTAATGATGACCTCATGTAGTTTCAACGTAAGAGTATTTCACGTTATTGCAATATATTGGAAGTCTCAAGAAATACATAGCTCCGAGAAATTTATTAACACTATACCGGGTGAGCCAATCAAAACGAAACACGACAGGTATCTCATTTCGATTTTTCCGAAAAAAATTACCTTAGTTTAAAGATAACCAAAAAATCTGATCAACGCATCTTCATTTTGTAAAGATGCAGTGGTTTTTAGGGTTCCGTATATACAATATACGGATACCCTTATAATATCACTTCGGATTTCTGCCTCTGTCACATCATAGCAATTTTCTCCTAAACTACTGGACGGAAGAGGTTGAAATTCGGTATCAATGTATACTTTGGTGGCCCAATCAAGAGTACATATCGTAAAAGAAGAAATTTTGATTTCAGGAGTAGTTCTGGGGGGAAAAACCTAAAAAAATCTACCGTTCCTCCCCCCTGATCTCCGAAACTACTGAGCCTAAAATTTTGAAAAATAGAAATATAGAACCTTGCTCGAACTTTACAGGAAAAATAAGGAGAAACCATTAATATTAATTTTTTGGGGCAAATTATAGAATTAAATGAAAATTTAAAAATAAATAAAAAAATTCAAACGCAGCATGTAATACATCAAATGAAAGGTCCCATTCTGAGGAACACAAATATATTTTTTTCATATTTAAAAAAATAGATATTAACGTATATTTTATACCAAAATTTACCCATTCCCCCGCCCCCATATCTCCAAAACTATAAAAGGTAAAGTTTTGAAAAAAATTAGAGGTATAGGGTCTGACATGAAGTATACTGGAACAATAAGGAGAAACCTCTCTACTTTTAATTTTGGCGGGGCAAATTACAGAATTAAATGGAAAATATAAAATTAAAATTGTTTCTAACCATCACGTAATATAACAAATGAAAGGGCTCATTATGACGAAAACAAATATATTTTTTTCATATTTTTAAAATAAAGTAATTAAGATATTAACAAAAATATAAAAAAGTTTACCATCCCCCCCTTATCACCGAAACCATAAGCTGGAAAATTTTGAAAAAAAAATTGAGGTATAGCCCCTCACCTGAACTTTACTGGAAAACTAAGGAGAAACCCCTAATATTCATTTTGGGGGGCAAATTATAGAATTAAATGGAAAATATAAAATTAAAATTGTTTCTAACCCATTATGTTATATATCAAATGAAAGGGCTCATTATGACGAAAACAAATATATTTTTTCCATATTTTTTAAATAAATTAATTAAAAGATATTAACAAAAATATAAAAAATTTTACCCATTCACCCCCCTTTTTATCTCCGAAACCACAAGCTGGAAAATTTTGAAAAAAATGTAGGTATAGCCCCTCACCTGAACTTTACTGGAAAAATAAGGAGAAACCCCTAATATTCATTTTGGGGGTCAAATTATAAAATTAAATGGAAAATAAGAAATTATAATTGTTTCTAACGGATCATGTAATATATCAAATCACAGGGCTCATTATGACAAATACAAATATATTTTTTTAATTTTTTTAAAATGAATATTTTAAAATATATTAAAAAAATATTTAAAAGAAGTTACCCATTCCGCCCGTTATTCCCCAAACTATAAGACCTAAATTTTTTTGTTTACAGAATTATGAAGAAATCCCTAATATTAATATTGAGGGCCAAATTATAGAATTACACGGAAAATAAAAATATATTTTTTTAACGGATCATGCAATACATCAAATGAGGAATACAAATATATATTTTGCATATATTTAAAATTAATTGTTTACAATATATTAACATAAATATATTAAAAAAATTCATTTATTCTTCTTTTATTTCCGAAACCATACTTACTACCTAAAATTTTGAAAATAATTGGGGATACTGGGGCTCACTTGACATTTATAAGAAAAATTATTAGAAAACCCCCCATAGTAATTTTAAGGACAAATTATACAATTAAATGGAAAATAAAAATTCAATTTTCAAATGTATCATGTAATATATCAGATAGAAGGCTCATTATGTGAATTACAAATATATCATATTTTTAAATCATTTGTTTAAAAGATATTAACATCGACATAATTCCCACATTAGAAACTACAATATTTAAATTTCGAAAAATATATTTTATTTGTATTTTTAAATAATTTTAATAACAGATTTAATAATTTATAATTTAAAACTTGACCTATTTTGCCCTTTATCTTCCAATCTACAGAGCCTCAAAATTCAGACAGTAGATTATAAAAGGCTTCTCTGAAAGTTTATTAGTAAAATAAAACTCTAATGTTAATTGTTGGGGGACAAATTAGAAAATTAAAGACATTCTGATAAAAATCAAGCGAATCCTGAAGCAGATAAAATAAAAAGTCTATGTGTGGAAAATGAAAGTGTATATTCTTTATAAATTTAAAACGCTTCCATTAAAAGATATTAGGGCAAATATAAGAAAATACATTCCCTGCTTGTCTGAAACTGGAATATTAGAATCTCGTATGTGGTACGGAACCCTTAGTATGCGAGTCCAACTCGCACTTGACCAAATTATTGTAAATATTTTTAACAACTTTTTAACAAATTATTATATGTATTCCTCATAACGAGCCCTTTCATAAAGCGTGTGATTTTTTTTTTGTTTCTCATTTAATTCTGTAATTTGGTCCTCAAAGTAAATATCAGTATTTTCCCTTATTTTTCCTGTAAAGGTCAAGTAAGGCCCTATTTTTTCAATTTTCTTCAAAGCTATAGGTGATATAGTTTCTGAGATAAATAGAGTTAGAAGTAGATTTTATAACATTTTCATTAATATCTTTTAAACAAATTATTTTAAAAATAAGAAAAAAATATATGGGTATGCCTCACAATGAGCCCTTTCATTTGATATCTTACATGAGCCGTTTGAAAAATGTTTATTTTTTTATTTCCCGTTTAATTCTCTATTTTTTTTTCCTTATTTTTGTGTAAACTTGAAAAGGGGCCCTATACCTGTAATTTTTTTCCATTTTTTTTTAATATAATTCTGTACTTTGACTCCCAGAATTAATATTATGGGTTTCTCCCTATTTTTCCTGTAAACTTTGGGCAACGTTCATGTTCCCTATTTTTTTCAAAGTTTCAAGTTAAATAGTTTCGAAAACAAAGGGGGGGGAATGGTCGATTTTTTCGAGATGTACTGCTGGTCGGGTCACCAAACTATAGACTGGTACCAAATTTCAACATTTTCCATCCAGTTGTTTCGGAGAAAATTGCTGTGATGTGAAAGACGAAGAAATCAGTAGTGATTGCAAGGGCGTACCGAGAGAGGGGCAGAGGGGGGCAGCAGCCCCACCCTGGACCGGAAATACCTGCATCGAGTCATTAAACCTTCCCATAAATTTGCTGACTTGCCACCTACCCCCGACCAAAAAAAAAATCCGTATTGTCCCTCTTTCTAGGACATTTTTTTTTCCGATTTGCCCCCCCCCCTAGGACATATTTTCCAATTTTGCTCCTACCTAACCCAAAAGCTGAGTGCGCCCTTGAGTGATTGTATAAGGGTTTCCGCATATTAGATATACGAAACACTAAAAACGAATGCGATTTTAAACAGGAGGTAATGTCTTTTGAAAATTTGTCTTCAAACAAAAGTATAAGGATTCCAGGCTTCTTGTAATATTAGCATACATAGCATAAATCTTGTTAAGACTATTTTCGACTGATCGTTTTGTATTTATTTGTTTAGACCTACAAGTATGAGTACAGTATAGACCAGAAGGACTAGATTAATTTCACAATTTTGAGATCAATTAAGATGTAGAACTTCCTCTAACCCATAATGGGACACCCTGTACATATCATATGAATAAAAAAACTACAGATATTAATCTACATCTTAATATATTTAGGCCTCACACGCCTTAATTTAGAACACATATCGCTGTTTTGCATTGATAATAGCTATTTAAAAAATTTAAAATTTAAACCACAAGAACGAGATAAAACCTCAGGCAAACGCCTAACAATGAAACCAAAACAAAAGAATATCTGGTGAAAAACTTTTTTTATGGCATACCTAAATGCGTCAATTTCTGACTAGAAAATTTCCCTAAATATTTTATCTAAAGTAAAATATGTCGTGAATTTATTCAGTACGTCACATAAACAACGTTCTACAAGTTGGTCATAAACAATTAAAAATGACAACTCGTCAATTTATTTAGAAGAAAACGATGACAATTCCAATTTAAACAATTTCCTGATGACTCCGGCAATTTTGATAACGAAATGATCAGTTACGAAGTAATTTATTAATAAAACCGAACGTTTTCTCTTTCTGTGTAGGTGTAAAATTTTAATACATTATTATATAGTGCCTCGTACATGCAACCGAAGCACTCTGAGATTATTTCCCGAACATTTATGAATGATAGTCTTGCGGAATTCCTTTCTAAAATAATTTGCACATTTTTCTACGAAACCTCATTTATATTAAATCGATAAACTATTTATAACAGAACGAATAAATCTACTTACATTTTCCTGTTCGGATGTTAGTGTGGCAGCCATTTTACATTTGACAGACGTACAACTATCACACGTATTACAACACTGCTCGCGAACCACGTTCGAACTGACTTCCACTCGATTGCCGGGTGAAATATGCAACAATGCAATCACAAAAAGTGGGAAGAACTTTCGGACGTTGAAAATTTCCAGGAGAAACTATTTTTTATTTTCATTATTCAATGGAAATAATTTTTTTAAATTTAAAACCGACAGTCTGGTGGTTGAAACGAAACTGTTATCAGTCGATAAGGACGCCAGTGGCGTGAATGATTTGTTATTTCCGGTTGAATTCATTGTATCTCTGTGGTAATATTTTAAGATTATGACATATTTTTTTTTGGATTTTGCTAAGGTAAACGTACCGGAATTCTGAACAAATTGATTTATAATTGTTACCTTCTTTAATTCGGCTGCGAGGCTTCGTCAGGATTTCCCAACAGATGCCAGTTTGAGATTTTTGTGCCGACTTAAGAGGAACATTCCTTAAGTGTGATGTAATTAATCGTCACGTTCAAAGACAAAATTAATACCCCAAAAGAAATAGAGAACAATTTTTATCTTTGTTTTAAAACTTATTGCCATGGGAGTAGTTGGGGTGGGGACTAGGGGCGGCTGTCCCTTAAGTGCACTCGTGCGCTGAACCACCAAATTTAAAAAGCTTTTAATAAGGTTAAATATCAGCACAAAATGTTTAATAAATATCATTTCTATAACATCGAATTTATCAAAAAACAATTTAAGGTCTAATCTAAACTAGTATTAAGACTTATATTCGCTTGAAAGAATATTTCACCGTGCATTTCGGCTAGCGCACGGTGAAACTTATATAGCTTCTATGAGATACGATACAACACGCTTAGCGCGTGAGATATAAGATAGTTAATGTAAACTATCTGGAGTAAAGGCCTGATTCTCGTACGCCGCACGGAGACACCTAGCTGTGCTGATATTGACCGAACTTATCCGAACGTTTCAATAACTAAAATTTTGGTTTACGTGATTTGATTAATGGTTGCTTTGTTTTTGTCCTCGTAGTCTATGAAAGAATATTTAATATACAGAGTGTGTGTGTGTTTACATAACTGAAAATGAGTATCTACTTTAACATTGACTATATTAAAAACAATAATAAATCGTTTCAAAACAAATTAGATATAAAATTGGCTGGTCCACATAGGCCATATCTTAATTGAAAACAAGAGTTCAAAATGAAAAATAAAGTATTTACACGAAGTTTTAAAAGTGAAATTTATAATAAAAAGAAATGGTTGTGTTGATGTGACCGCATCAATACATTATTTTGTTTTCCTTGTATTGTTTATGGCGGGGAATCCATTTGGACGGTAACTGGACTGAAGGATTAAAACGTTTCTTAGAATACGATGCCTCAGGACTGGCTAAATACTCTTTCTGTGCTTAGTATTGAAAAAAATATATTCAATCAATGCCAGACTTTAATAAAAAGGTCATTGAACATTTCGCTTTCGAAAAAAGTCGACGAATATTTTAATTAATAAAAAATAAATGCAGTATTAGCAAAGCTATGGTTTGTTTTGTTGCATCTTTCAATCCCAAAATTTGACCAGTAAAGTGCACCACCAGTTTCATAACCCACCAGCCGCCACTGCTGGGGACACTGCCTTCATTAGAAAACTCGTTGCTCCCCAAAAAATCTGGTAAACATCACATGGTTAATACAACATAAAACCAACTGTTTGAGTTGGTCGCCTGCCCCCCCCCCTAGAAATTCCCTACCTTCGTCCATGCTTATCGCACTGGTCTTCTTGAGGATGATTAGGAAAACCTGTAACATTTTTAACAGAATTAAAAAAAGAGAAGGTTATGAATTCGGCATCTTCTTTTGATTTTTTATCTATGCTCAGCGATTACTCAAAAACGGCATAAGCAATTATGATGATTTAAACTGCATTGCATAATGGAATTTTACGGAAAGGTTCTGTAACACGAGATTTATCGTTTTCCAGAAAAAAAAAACAGTTCTTAAAAAGTGAATGAATCTTCACTAATTTCTCTAAAACGATTCAATACACTTGAAAACTTAAAAAAATATATTCTACAAAGATATATTCGGACTTGATTCCATATATTTTTCTGTAATGTAAAACATATGTGTCTCAGAAAATAAAATAATTTAGTCAAGTGCGAATTGGACTCGCATACTAAGGTTCCGTACCACCTTCAAAATTTGATATAATGTAGGTGAATCAACGTATATCTTTTTCTAAAATTCCAGTTTCAGACAAGCAGGAAATGACTGCATTTTCTTGTATTTAACGTAACATCTTTTAAAGGATGCGTTTTAAATTTATAAAAAATATACACTTTTATTTTCCACAAATAGACTTTTTATTTTATCTGCTACATGATTTATAAAAATATGTATTTAATTTTCTAATTTGGCCCCCAATATTAACATTAATGTTTTATTTTATTAATAAACTTTCAGAGAAGCCTTTTATAATCTATTGTTTGAATTTTAGGCTCTGTAGATTGGAAGGTAGAGATAAAAATAGCTCAACTTTTAAATAATAAATTATTAAATCTTTTACACAAATTATTTAAAAATATAAATAAAATATATTTTTCAAAATTTTAGACTGTAGTTTCTAAAGTCGATGTCTAATATTTTTGTTAATATCTTTTAAACAAATGATTTAAAAATATGATATATTTGTAATTCACATAATGAGCCTTTTATTTGATAAATTTAATGCGTTTAAAATTTAATTTTTATTTTCCAGTTAATTCTATAATTTGTCCCCAAAATTAATATTGGGATTTTCTACTAATTTTTCTTATAAAGTTCAAGCAAGCTCCACTACCCATAATTATTTTCAAAATTATAGCCAGTATGGTTTCGGAAAATGAGAATTTTGTATATTTTTTTGTTTATATCTTGTAAACAATTAATTTTATAAATATGAAAAATATATATTTGTATTCCTCATAATGAGCCTTTTGATGTATTGCAAGATGCGTTATTTTTTTTATATTTTCCATTTAATTCTATAATTTGGCCCCCAAAATTAATATTAGGGATTTCTTCGGATTTTTCATGTAAACAAAAAATTTTAGATCTTATAGTTTGGGGAATAAAGGGGGAATGGGTATTTTTTATATTTTTGTTAATTTCTTTTAAAAGATTCATTTTAAAAATAAGAAAAAAATATATTCGTATTCGTCATAATTGATTTTGATTTGATATATTACATGGTCCGTTAGAAATAATTTTTATTTTATGTTTTCCATTTAATGCTGTCATTTGCCGCCTTAAAATTTATATTAGAAGTTTCTCCTTATTTTCCCAGTAAAGTTCAGGTAAGGTTCTATATCCCCATTTTTTCAAAATTTTACGGCTTATAGTTTCGGAGATAAGCGGAATGGGTAAATTGTTTTATATTTCTGTTAATATATTTTAAGTAATTTATTTTAAAAATATGAAAAAAATATGTTTGAATTTGTCATAACGAGCCCTTTGATTTGTTACATTGCGTTATGCATTAGATAAACAATTTTAATTTTATATTTTTCATTTAATTCTGTGGTTTGCTTATTTTTCCGGTAAAATTAAATTAAATTAAAATTAAATTTTTTCAAAATTTCAGGTCTTATAGTTTCGGTTATAAGGGGGAGGGAGAACGGTCAATTTTTTTAGTTAAAAATCCGGAAAACGAATTGATAATCTCCTCCTTTTTGGAAGTCGGTTAAAAAGTGGAACATTAATATTCGTCACAAATGAGTTCATGTTAAGTTCAGTTGGATTCAATATGTTTTAGAATTGTAATTTAAATATTTTTTTAACTTTGAGCAACCATAAGTGATCTGAATTTTTTTATTAATTCTTTACAATTTTCCATCGCCTGCATTTCGATCGCTCCATAACTTTTCATAATAGAAGCAAACAAACAAGAAAAAATTTGTTTGTCCCTTTTATTTCTTAAATAATCTACTTTACTGTTACTTAAGATATGGTATAATTCTTTATTAAATGTCTCCTATTAATTAAGATAATTGCCAAAAAAATCCTGTAGACAAAATTTTTGAAGGCAGGATTATGAACTTTTGGATATAATCTTCTTGAACAAAAAGTGCAAGTAGGTTACCAAAATGTAAGAAGAAACAATGATATTAATTCAGGTAATTTCCCTAAATTCTTGTAAATTGTTGCTTTCAAGCCTTACCCTACACCGCCGTAATGGCAGCTTATCCTTATAAATGAAGCAATAAAAACATTAATTGTGCATTTAAATAGGCAAATTTTTGAGGATTACCTACTTAGTATTTGAACTAGGTTCTGGTGAATCATAAGTATTATACTCATTACCGTATTTATCGAACCTGACCATTCTATTGGTATTTAAATGAAATAATAAAGATTTACACGAACCTACGCCAACTTCCTAATACTGATCACTATCAAAAACTCATTTTAAATTGATGACTGAAAAGATGCAAATGGCCAAGTAATTAAGTCATATTATAACAAATCTGCGATTATTTAGAATATTAGCACCAGCTTTTTTAATTACTGCATTCAGCATATCCACGCCATATATACACCCTGTATACATAGCATACGAGTACAAATGAACAAATACTCAAAACTTTGGATTAAACCCGCATCCACTAGGAGCGTTGAATGCTATCCTGAAGACATAAGTATACAATCTCAATAAATAAAATTCTTTATATGTTTAACACACCTCTTATATTTCAACCATTCCCTCATATAACAATTTCTTTTTGTGAAGTTTAAGCTACCTTATTCGGCCCTATGGTAAATAATTTGGTCAAGTGCGAGTTGGAGTCGCAAACTAAGGTTACGTAACACAATTCAGATTTGATATAATGTAGGTAAATCACAATATATATTTTTCTAATTTTCCGGTTTCAGACAATTAGGGACTGAGTGGATTTTGTTATATTTTTCATCGCATCTTTTACAAAGCGTTTTAAATTTACAAGAAATATACACTTTTATTTCTCATTATTTTGTTTGATCTGCTACATGATGCGATTGATTTGTATAAAAATAGTTATTTTATTTTATAATTTAGCCCCCAAAACTAAGTTTAGAATTTTCATTTATTTAAACAACAAATTTTCAGGGAAGTCCTATAAAATCTATTTAGGCACAGTAGTTTGGGAGACAAAGTGGAGAATGGATCAAATTTTAAACAATACTTTATTTTTTAATCTCTTAAACAAATTAGTTTAAAAATACAAATATATATTTGCATTTTTTATGACAATTACTTTCATTTGATATATAAGGGATGTACTTAAAAAATAATGTTTTATTTTCCATTTAAGTTTATAAATTATTAATAAAATTTGCTTCGAATTTTGTATATTTTTTAATAACTTACTTATTACTTGTATTCCTCATAATAAGCCCTTTTATTTGATGTATTACATAATGCGTTTGATAAAATTTTAATTTTTATCTTTCATTTAATTCTTGAATATGAATATTAATATTAGTGTTTTCTTCTTATATTCCCTGTAAAGTTCAAGTGGGCCCTATATTTTTTTCAAAATTTTAGGTTTTATAGTTTTGGAGATAAATGAGGAATATGCGGAATTTTTATATTTTTGTTATTATCGTTTAAACATTTTTTTTTTAATTTTGAAATTGATTATTTGATGTGATGCATTTCCAAAAAGTTTGATAATTTATTTTCCGTTTAATCCTACAATTTATTTTGTTAGGGGTTTTTCTTTATTTTTCACATACATCTTTTTTTTTAATTTTAGGCTTAATATTTTCTGATAAAGAAGGGAATAGTGGAATCCCCCAAAAAAAACCTTAAAAACAGAATTTCTTTATTTACAATGGGGTCTGCAAACTATACACTGACACCAAATTTCAACTTTTGTCGTCAAGTAGTTTCGGAGAAAATAGACTGTGATGTGACGGACAGATCAGAAGTAATTTTATAAGAGTTTCAGTTTCAGCATTTTGAATGTACGGAACCCTAAAATAAAAAAATAATAGCATATATTCAGTTTCAAACTTAAAAACATTTTTGGGCATAATATTTAATTCTATTCGTCTACTCTATCATTTCAATAATATTTTATATGGGATAATTGATATGATTGAAACAGAAAATTTGTAAATGTAAATTTTTTAAACAATAAACATCCTCAAAAAACTTTTCCAACAATTCCTGACAGTATTGTAAGAATAACTGAAACATTCTTAGTCGTCAAATATGAGTTTATGATAAGTTCAGTTGGCTTCAAGATGGTTACTGTCTGATAATTAGATGTATAATTGTAATTTAACTAATTTAGAGATAATTTGCAAAAACCAGGATCGGGATATATAAAAAATACATATCTGTCTTGACACTTCTTTACGTGTGAAGTAAAACTTTTAATTACTTATTATAATTTGCCCCCTTTAACCAAAATCTTACGATGCCCCTTGTCACAAGCATTATTACTAAATTTTATACTATTAGATACAAGATAGACATTTATTTAAATTTCAATTCTGCAAATAATAATAAACGGAAAATATCGATATTAAATTCAATTAATCGTAATGTCCAATTCTGCTTTTCCGGATTTGGACCCAGTCATTTTGTTGAATTAATTATTTATATATTTGAACCAACATATAAACAAAGTTTTCCGACGTTTCTCCCACAGTTATAAGAGGCTTTTTCAAGGATGAGAAATACAAATGTTATTTACCATGCGGCGACTACATTCGTTCAGTCTTTTTCTCACAAACACACTTTCAAACTTCACTTTATTAAACTTTGCACATTGAAGCACAATTTGTAATTTGTACAATTTGTGCTTCAGTGTGAGAAGCTTAATAAAGTGAAGTTTTAATGTGTATTTGTGAGAAAAAGACTAAACGAATGTATTTGCCGCAAGGTATTTGTATTTCGCATCCTTGAAAAAGCCCCTTATAAGTGTGGATGAAACGTCGGAAAACTTTGTTTATATGTTGGTTCAGATATATAAATAAATTACTTCGGAAAAAATTACGCGTTCTAAATCCGGAAAAAGCAGAATCAACTATGACTCTGGCCCCTCAAACGTACTTTCTCATAATGTTAATATCATAGGATATAATTTTGTCGAACATTAATATTAATTTGTATTTCAACACAGTTATGAGTTTTTAATTCTGCCCAACTTTTCCATTGCCTGCATTACCATCGCCCCATAACTCTTCTTAAACAAAAGGGGATTAAAAGAAGCTGGTAGGATATCAAAATGTAACAAACAATGATATTTAATTCAGGTAATTTCACTAAATCGTTGAAAATTGCTGGTTTTAAGCCTTATCTTACGTAGGCCCATTGTCCGTAATGGCAACGACGAGGTAATTCTACCTCTTATAGAGCAATAAAATCATTATCAGACCATTTAAATAGGTAAATTTTTCAATATTTCTTTTAGTACTTGAATAAACTAATTTCTGGTGAATTATAAGTATTATTCTGTCTACAGTACTTTTCAAAACTGTCGAATCTGACGATATCATTGACGTCTGCTCATCACTATTGGTAAGATTACTATTTATTTTTTATATATCCAAATATTTTCTTCATATGTCCATTTGTTTAAATCACTATATATGTTACATTACACCAAACAATGCGATAAAATAGTTATGTATTGATTATATTATAAATTCACATGTAATGTAAATATAGACCATTCTCAAATTGCAATCCTGCTCCAATCTGAAATATAGGGTTTTACTTAACATATTTTCGTGTTCAATACATTCAACTGTTTTCTAACAACTACGATTTTTCAAAAATAATATTTAAATTTTAATGCTTTGTAAGGAATTTATTTTAAACAGGTAATTTTTTCAGGATTCCTTAGTATTTGAGTAAACTGGGTTCTGGCGAAGCATAAGTGCGTTATACTGTTTACTCTACTTTTCAAATCGACATCATTGGCATCTGCTCACTAGTACTGGTAAGATCATTATCTATTTTTTATACCTCCAAATATTTTCGTCATAGGTTTTCTTTATTTATTTGATTAACTATATATATATATATATATATATATATATATATATATATATATATATATATATATATATATATATATATATATATATAAATTCGATAAAAGAGTTATGTATTGATTATAATAGATATTCAAATGTGTTATAAATATAATAACTAGGTAGATGCATACTTTCGTGATTCTCAAGTTAATATTCGGTCTTACTTAAAATATTTTACTCACCTATTTACGTTTATCGATTTTAATAAAATAAGTCAAGTAATAGCGCGAAGCCTATTAACCTGAGAAATATGTACTGCGTTTTACTACCTGTAATTGTTTACTAGTTTCAAAAATACCAAAATCTAATGACGTCTATAAAACTAGTTGATAAATCACCATGTATAGCTAACACAATTTAAATTCTTGCCGATTTTCAGGGGAATTTCATCTGATAGTTAGTAATGTCCGCATTTAAGTTGGTAATGGACCTTCCTCACAACAAACAAAATGTCCGCGATGAACTATAGAAGAGAGACGCAAAAAGACTTTACCAAATATTTCACATAATTTTTCAGTGATATTTTGTAGTTTTTTGTTAAGATTTTTACCTCAATGTGATATATAATAATGGGTGAAGAAGGAAAAGTCGAATTGAGAACGGTGGAACATTCTATTCCCATTGATATTCTCAATGACCTCTTGACGTAAGTATACATCCATTGTTGTGAACAGACATATTTTCTCCCAAACAAAGAAAACTTATTTATAACGTTTTCTTGATGGGTTTTATTGAGGTAATTTTGTTCAAAAAATATTTTTTGTTGTTACAGGAGGTTTTTGATCTCCGTGCCAGAATCTGCCAGGCAGAACTTGATAAGAATATGTTTCCAGATTGAACTTGCCCATTGGTTTTATTTAGATTTTTACGTTTGTAATGATAATAGGTTGAAATCATGTGGCATTTATGAATTTGCAGCTCATGTATTTCAGGTGAGTCCCTAATTTTTATTGTATTTGTATTTTATTATAAAAATGTTCGAAGTCATGGCATAGAAACTAATAGGAAGACATATTGTTGTACTGAACTTTCACCAAATTAATTATAGATGTTTACTAAATTTAGTTGCTTCGGCTATATTCGTTTGGCGTATTTAGGAAAATGACGTAGCTTGATTTGTTTTTATTTCCTGTTTTAAACTCCACTGGAAAAATATGTTTTAAACAAATACAAATTGAAAAGTGGTGGGGGAACTTAAAATTGCATGTGACAAACACGTTTTTGAACTTTGTTGGAAGTTTCTAATGCCAACTTATATAATTTTGTATCTATGTAAAACATATATATGATGACTGTAAAATATGTAAATATTAAAATTTTATAGTGGAAGTACCCAATTCACTTGCTCAAGATATACCTATTTCTTACATCAATACGCTTTTATTAGGTTCATGTGTACATATCTATGTAATGGAAACTTTCAACGTAATTTTCTTAACTTAAAGAAGTTGAAAATTGGCACACGACTCAAGGGCCAATGACAATACAATTCTTTAAGTTGAATTTACCCATTTGTAGTCTTTGTGACTGTTCTTGCCTAAATATAAATTCGGCTATTTACTGCCATTTAGTTGGCAGTAGTAGAACTTGCTGTAATGAAATGGAAAGGTTAAGCAAACATAAAGTAAACTTTGAATTATAAATCCTATAGACATCGTTAAAAGACTAAAAACTTAGAAAATAATTATTGTTTAAAAAAACTAAAAAATACGCTTTAGTAGCAAACTGAACTAAAAAGCATAAAATAATCTTTAATTATGAACAGTTTATATTATAGCAGTAGAAAGTCGAACAATCAATCATGATTAATTACCTTAAAATAAAAATATAATAAAATTTAAGTTATTAACAGAATAATCGGATTCAGAGTAAAAAGAGTGGGGTGTTTGAAATATTAAATTTTACAATTATTCTATTGGCAACTATTTATAAGAGGAGAGCTATGCAAATATAGTGAAATGCACCCCACACTTTTTACTCTGAATCGAATTATTCTATTAAAATAACTTAAATATTATTATATTTTTATTTTGAGGTAATTAATCATGATTGATTGTTCGACTTTCTACTGCTGTAATATAAACTGTTTAATTTTTATTTTATTGTTTTAATTTAATTAAAAATTAAATTAAAAAAATATTTTCTGTTTGCTACCAAAGCACATTTTTTTCGTTTTTTTTAAACTATAATTTGTTAAGAATCACACCTCGAAGAGAGTGTATAATTATTACATAAAACTCATGGTATTTGTTTCGCCCTATATTTTTTGCATTCAATTTTGATGACTTATGTGATATCAGTTAATAATTTGGTTTTGCCATAAATTAAGTGTGTTCATTTGTTCATCAAGATCAGTTACCAATAATTCCTGTAGAAAAATTCTCTGTGAATTGAGTGTGGACAGAACCAAGTACCCAGATTGCTGATACACATATAATGTTTTAAATTCAAGTTATTTTTGACTTATCTGCAACGAATCTGTTGTTGTCTTAAAACTTGCTTTCGATGGTTGTCTTTAATTCAATTTCTTAGTTACTTGTCAAACTGTTTATGAATGGTGCCCCAGCACATTACTATGTGAGTTTACACCACCAGTTGACCTGAAATTTTCACAGATATAGGTTGTAGTTGAAATTTACCAATTATGTGGCCAGTATTCTCTGCTGATTTTAAATCTTGTTACCAGTTTGTACTTGCAGTTGTGTATGGAATTACTCAATCTAATTTTACTGTTTAATATTAGTTATTAAAATATTTTGTTTTCAGTCTACAGCTTGTCAAATTTAACTTTTTTGCTTTTTAACTGCACAGCAAAAAGTGGACTTTTGCTAATTTATTAGAATGGATAAATAATCACTAAAGTCTCTTGACACTTCCTACAGGGTTTTTAAGATATAAAAGAAGTTAGAAATTTATTATTATGATCTAAATGTAGTCACAGACAATAGGATGTCACCTTTGATGTGAACTAATGTATTGTCTAGTATTACCAACCTCACTGGTATAGTTAAATTTGTCTTTTTAGTATTTGGGTTTATTTCTAAGTGTCATTCAGGGAGAAACATACGATGTAGTAATGGTTTTATCTAATTTTAAATGTATTTTTATATATTTTTTGAAACTAAATTTTTATTTATTAAATGATCCTTTTACTATTGGGGAATGACAAACAGAAAATTAAAGAAAAATTCAAATCTGCTCTTGATATTGCTATACTTAATTATTTTGAACAAAAAATCTAAATATATTGTTCAACTCTGGGACTCAGAATGAACCCCTATCAACCTTAGTGAGCTCCCATTTGAAGTTCACCAGCGGACGAAAGTTGGCTTATATGCTCAGTGGGTGCAATGTTTGAAAGTTCCTGGATTTCAAGTCTATGTCCCACAAATTGAACTATTATCTGTTAGAGCATCATTACTCATTCTTGCTATGCAGTATAGTTTGTAAAAAAAATCAACATTAGGGGTTGTCCACCAAAAACAGGAATTTCAGTGTTTATCTACATGGAGCCTGTAGAGACTTTTGGTCAGTACATTCACAACCATTACTAATCAGAGTTAAAAAAAAGTTGTATTTTTGCAAATTGTAAGTTGAAAATCTTTAGATTTAGGTTTTGTTTGTGGCAAAAAACAATAATAAACATTTTGTAGACATATTATAACATTCCCACAGTTAATGTATTTATTGTGGTAGAATGTTCTTTTTTATATTTTTTAAATGAAAATGGTTTAACATGTCCTTAATATTCTGTTAAATTATTTTATATATGTTCAAAACTCTAAATATTAATAAGGTAATTTCAAAACAATTAATTTATTTTTTATCTACAAAAAACACTCTGGGTTGTTTATTGCACAATACCTTTGTTAAAAATATTTTTAGACTTTAATTTAGATGTTTAATTTTCAGAAAAATAAAATTCATTATCTTAAGCAAACATTATTTTTTATCATATTTTATTACATTCTTAGCTTATTTTTATCATTTCATAACAATTTATCCATTGATATTATTTGATAAAATTCTGTTGGCATACTTAATCAATTTAATGGAAAAGTTCTTATGACAGAGTAGTGCCTATATTATTTAAATAAAATAAATGACAAAAACAAAACAAATTGCACATTAATGAGATTTGTTAAAAATGAATAACATTTTAGTTGAGAATTTTTAATTAATTCTCTCATAGGAACAACACCTATTATACAGATGTAAATAAAATCAATAGTTTTGTGTTTTTAATGACGTAGTTGCTGAATATGAATAAATTTATAATCATAGTATGAGTATACACATTTTTTTCCTAATTTAGTTGCAAAATCAAATGATCTTAAGGTGTGAGTAACTGTTTGAGAGCTAAAGATTGTTATTTTAGTTTGTTAATTGGTGGATTAGCAAATCTTGTAGCAGTGTGGGGGTATGTATCTTAGAACACTGTGATAGTACTCTTTATTACCTAAATTTTGACACCTATTTCATTCTTGGAAGACACAGTCAGCAATTAAAAATTTCAAGTAAATGTTTTTGATAAAAATAAAAATGTGAGGTGGCAAAGAACTGCAACAGGTTTTAATACTGAGCATTACACTTGTTTTTTGCTTCAGATATTAGGCATATTGCCTGTATGTTCTTGACTTTATCATATATATATTATTGATCACATTTTAAACTTTATCCAATCTATTCTAGAAATATTTATTACTTTAAAAACAACAATTTAAATTATAAATGTGGCTTACTCACCATACTGTTTTATCATTTTACTCTGTATTTGCAGTTTGTTGTTCTGTTTCAAATACAAATATTATTCATTCTTTTTTATTTTGCTTCTTTTATTGTTATTATTCTATTCATATATATTTTTCTATCTTTCTGATATGTTTTTGACTTTTTTCTATCATTCATTCTTTATAAGTGTCGCCAACAATTAATCATTTTCTTTGCGGTAATAGTCAATTATGGGTTCCATAATTCCTTTCCTAATCATTTTGAAATATTTAGTACTTTCTCTTGCTTGAGTTTTGCTCTTTTCAGTTGTATATAGATTCCGTATTTCTGTCAATTATGTAGTACCTACTACTATTTTTTCCTATTCAATTTTTGTAGGTCATATAAATTAAACCTTCATTTGTTTTGGATTTTTATCAACTATGCTGTATATTTTTATATATTTTACTACATTTTAGATGTTTTTCTTTTTTATAGAATTGTTCCAAAATTATTGTTAAGGATCTGGCATTCCAGGCTGCTACTTTTATTTTCTTTATTTCCTGTATCCATGATCATATGTGTGATATCTTTGCCTGTGTTGTCTTTACTAAGTCCAAAACTTTTTAGGTACTGAAAGTACATACATTAAAATTTGGTGAGAGTTGGTTACTAAAGTCAACTCCCTGACTAGAAGATCGAACAATTTCCATTTGGAAACTCCTTTCCTTAGCAAATGTTTTTCGATTTTTATTCATTAGGAACCCATCTTCTCCTTTCTCCTACATATCATATATATTTTTGAATTTCTTTAATAATAATTACCATTATTTCTTTGCTACAACCAGATCAATAGTATCAGCTACAAATTCCATTTTTGTCTACTGATTTATTTTAAAAAATATGTTGATCTAAATATTAAAAATATACTTATTTGATTATCTGAATATGCCAACAACAAATTTTACACAGTGAGTTTAGACCTTGGCAGCAATTACTTTTTGTTATTATTGTATTGTTAAAATATATTAACATATATACGGAGTAATAAGGACCCCTAATAAACATATGGCACTGGCAATCTTAACAGTGGCGGCTGGTGGGTTATGAAACTGGTGGTGCACTTTACTGATCAAAAATTAGGATTCAAAGATGCAATAAAACAAGCCATAGGTTTGCTAATACTGCATTTATTTCTTATGCATTAAAATATTCGTCGACATTTTTCGGAAGCGAAATGTTCAATGCCCTTTCTATTAAACTCTGCCATTGATTGATTTTTTTTCAATACTAAGCACAGCAAGAGCATTTAGCCGGTCCTGAGACATGGTATTTCTACGAAACGTTTTAATCCGTCACTCCTGTTTCCATCCAAATTGATTCCTCGCCATAAATAATACAAAGGAAAACAAAATAAAGTATTGAGCAATTCATTTTATTATAAATTTCGAGTAAATAATTTATTTCTCGTTTTGCACTTTTGTTTTAAGTTAAAATATGGCCTAGGTGGACAAGCCAATTTTATATCATATTGTTTTGAAACGATTTATTATTGTTTTTAATATAGTCAATCCTAAAGTTGGTACTCATTTTCACAGTTATTTAAACACTCAGACTATGCCCGACTCTGTATTTTAAATATCCTTTCATAGACAACGAGTACAAAAACAAAGCAACCACCAATTAAATCACGTAAAATTGAAGTATTGAAGTATATACTCGTTCGGGCAATATCATCAGAGCTCGGTGTCTCTGTTCCGTGCGGCGTACGAGAATCAGCCAATTACTCCATATAGTTTGAATTAACTATCTTCTATCGCACGCTTTAAGCGTGTTATATCGTATCTCATAGAAGCGATGTAAGTTTCACCGTGCGCTAGCCGAAGTGCACGTTGAAATATTCTTTACAGCGAATATAACTCTTAATAGTTTGGTTTAGAGTAAATTGTTTTTTTGATGAATTCCTTGGTATGGAAATGATATTTATTAAGCATTTTGTGTTGATTTTTTGACTTATTAATAACTTATTAAATTTGGTGGTTCAGCGCACGATTGTACTTAAGGGACAGCCCTGAGAATCTTAATAATGAGAAAAAGTTTGTAATTTTAATTTCTCAATATTTTAAATATTTTTGAAGAATTTTATATAACGCGATTTTTTTCTCACATTCACTAGCCCCTAGTTCTAGTTCCCTAGTGTAAATCCAGCGTTGGCAATGTCAATCACATTTTACAACAGGAATTTATATTTTAATTCAGTGATTCATCCCTGGAATTGATTTTTAGGACTCATGTATGATTTAAAATATTTGTCCCCAGTTATAAAATCATATTCGGGAAATAGTCAACATTGTTATTATTTTGCTTTCAGCACATTCCGTTTCTCAAAGGCGAAAGCCACAAGATGAACGAGATACTTAACGAATGGAAAGAGTACAAACAAAGTGTTCCGACCTATGGGGCCATTATATTATCGGAAAACATGTCGCACGTGCTTCTAGTCCAGAGCTATTGGGCGAAATCTTCGTGGGGTTTCCCCAAAGGGAAAGTCAACGAGGAAGAAGATCCGGCTCATTGTGCTGTGCGCGAAGTCTTGGAAGAGACAGGTTTTGACATCAGCAAACGTCTCAATCCTCAGGAGTACCTCGAGTCGACCATCAATGATCAGTTGTGCAGGTACTAAATTCACTTCACACGTTGTGCGTCAAATACAATACAATACAATACCCTAAATTGTCATTTCAGGTTATACATTATAAGAGACGTCCCGTTATCAACAAAATTCTGTCCAAAGACTCGGTGCGAGATCAAGTCTTGTTCGTGGTTCGCAGTCTCCGATTTGCCCAACAACAAGAAAGACTCTACGCCCAAATCGAAAATGGGCGTAAGCGCGAACTGTTTTTTTATGGTTATGCCGTTCGTCAAGAGGTTGAAACAGATCTGTAATAATAGTTATAGTTACACCGTCAACTGCATCAACAACATCAATGCCAAGGGTGCTTCCACTAACAGCGGAAAAAGGCACAGGCACAAATCGTCTAGTTTTAGCGACGGTGAGATCTCTAGCTTTAAACAAAGGTAAGTAAAATGATCAAAAGTTTGTTGTCTCATTCAGAATTAAGTTCTATCAATTTATTCCTATCCAGTGCTTATTCTATTAAATGATATCTGCAGGATGGTATAGTTATGAGCCAAATCAATAAAAATAACAGACTAACTGAACTAAATGGATTATGACTTAAAGGGTAGTCCCTAGATGATTTTAATAAAATTTATATCCAAGTAAACATTCAGATTATTCAGATCAAACGAATTTTCCTTGGCAGTTTTCAAGATTATGCGAAGTTTTTGCGGTAAATGATAGTTTATGTTCTGGTATAATGTTGGAACGCTAGGAACTGTTCCTAATTTGAACATTTCATTGAAGTAATATGGTCCAGTTCCTTTATCCCTGCACCTTCAATATGATTCTTTTGCTAATTTGGATGATTATTGAAAGCTATCCTCTACACAAGCAATTATCAAATAAATTACTTACATTGATATCAGTTTCAGTAGTTCGTATTTGTGCCTATTATACAACATAGCTCATGTTAATCATTATCAATCAGCCTATTGTTAAATATTGATATTTCCAAGACTTTCTGCCTTTTTTGTCCCTACTTGTATCTATTTGCCTGGCAAATCCTACACATAGATATCATGGAATTTAGAACAATCTATGTGCACATAATAAATTAACAACACAAAACTCTGCATATGCTTGGACAGACACTGGGGTCGAAAATCAGTAATTGACAATATAATAACCAACTAAAATGAACATCACAAGAACATATTAAATGTCTACAGCCAGTATAGAGAAACAACTAGCAGCAGCATGGAACAAAGTTGGGAAAAACTAACAAAGAATCTACCAAAAGCATCAAAGGAGGCATTAAGTACATGAAAGGTGCAAAATAATTTAAAACATCTATTTGGTACACAGAAAAGAAAAAGTTATATGCAATGAGAAACTGGACCTCAAAATATAGAAGCTGGAAAACACCTAAAGGGTACACAAACTATAAAGAAACAAGATATACAAGGGTAAGAGCCATCAAAGAACAACATTGGAAAAAATGTACAAAAGATATAGAACACGATTTTTTTATGGTAGCCACATAAGGAGTGGGGAAACTACAAGTGAAGAACAACAGGGATTTAGAAAGACAGACGCCATCTTCATAATTCACCACAAGGAAAAATCTATAGAATGCAACACTCCCGTCTATATGTGCTTTGTGGGCGATTGTTACAGTGTCTCTAGCTAAACTCTATTCAATGTTATTTTAGAGTATTGTTTGCATAAAGAACATTGTTAGACATAATTTCTCATTGGATTTATTACTGTTCGTACCATAGACTTTTTGATTAAACATGAAAATTTTATGATACCTCATTTAGATTATGATGATTAAATTTAGCTACCTGCTACGATGATTTCCATTGACAAGGGAGCTGACTCTAGACCTTCAGATGTCAGTTACTTTTGAAATGTGCATATTTTACTATTCTATTGGTTCATCATTCACGTTTTATTTACTTTTCCCAAAATTTTAATTCTCTTGGCGAGATATAGGTTTTTCTGTAAAATTAAATTTACACCAAAATTTTTAACATTGACACGATTTTCCAGTAATAAATAAATTTTACCAGTCAGTTTAATTCTATTTTCATTTTACCGACCTCAATCTTGAATTTATGAGTTTTCTGAGATGAAAATTGTCGAAAGGATCCCTCATTCATTTTGAAACTGGTTATTTTCAGATACAAAGTGATACCTAAAGGTATTGAATCCGAAAACAATCTGAAGCACATCAAGAAATTCCATCGTCCGGAAAAGAAGTACCACCATTCGAAGAGGAGGTTATTCGTCGATGACGATCCAAAGAAACTCGTCCCACTGACGAAGTGTGATCAACAAGCGCAACAGTTTTGTGCTCCCTCATGGTTGAACTTCAAGTTCGACAAGATCGCCATCATGGAGTGCATGCCCTAAGGAGCAGCGAATGAAATTTGTGCAACACCAGGGCAGGACCTCGCAAACGGATAAAATGGATAATGATCTTCATTTATTTCTTTCAATGGTACAAATTCGTGTGAATGATGGTAACGTTTAATTTTATTTGGTCGCTCTTTATTGTACTATTTTTTTTTCATTTTATTGAATGACATAGTGAGTTCTGTTGTGATTGTTTTGACAAGACATAGTTATATTTTATAGACGCGTCCAGTTAAAAGGAATCTATTTAAAACTGACGATCACATTGGGCGCCACTTTAAATTTTCAGTTATTATTAACTGTTTGACTTGAAATTCAATTTTAATATTAAATTTCCACTGTCATATTTTTAGTGTATGCGTAATTTTATGCAAATCATGTTATTGCACACATTTTTGAGAAATTTGTTATAATTCTTACAAATTATATAGACATATCACGATACCTTTTAACTGGGTGTGCTATTTCCCAGTTTTAAAAATATTAAACAAAAAATCCTTCAGGACTTGTATATGATTGTCTTTCAGAATTTTATTTTTTTTAACGGGAGAAAACAACGTGATATTTGGAACGAGTTATACATTTTCTTTGAAGGAAAGTAAATATTCTCTGTTTTATTTGTTTCCAAAGAGTAATATTTACAACGTACACGGAACGTATAATAAGGGTATCTTGAAAGGACACGGCAAACATTGCAAATAATTTTTGAATAGAGTTTTTTACAATTATTTTTTAAATTTGTATAATATAACTGTTCATAAGATGAACGATAAACACAAACGATGCAATGTAAGATTATTTGAATGTGATTGTTGCGGCTTTTCTAGAGAGTTTTTTATATACAGAGCATTGCGAGAATTAACGTATTATACCTATATGAAAAATATATTTGTGTTTTTTGTATTTGTCATAATGACAATGAGAAGTATTATGTTAAGAGGTAAACGTTTACTTTTTTCGTATAGCTCTGTATAAAGTTAAGTTAAGTATGAGAAATTTCACGTTGGGTTTTCTTTAAAAAATGCAGAAAAAAAAACAAAAAAAAAATAACAAAAGGTTAAATAAAACTTTATGAACAAAAAAATATATATTGATTTTTTTTTTCTCATGCAATAACTTCATTGTGATTTTAGGGCAGATAAATAGTGTTTTTTTCTTCATTGACAGTAAAATGTGAGTTTTTGGCATTACTTGCGAATGGTTCTAGAAGCAATGTACGTTTCAATTATTTTTCTGTTTGGATGAAATTGAGCTTTAATTATTATTATTGTGGTTAGGTTTAGTTTATAAAATAGGAAAAACAAAGAATAAAAATCAATCGGTTTCCTCTTTTAAGTTTATTTTCATTTGTTTACGAGGTGAAATTTTTTGAGTTACAGTTCTAGCAGTTTGCTTTGCATTTTTAACTCAAAAAATTTCAGGTTTTATTTCGGTTAACGCAACTTTATCTAGTCTTAGTTGTAGTTATCTTAATTTTAAAAACTGCGACCAGCAATCCTGTCACTTTATTTAGTGTCAAAATGGAATATAAAAATATGTTGCAAAATTCCTGAGAGTTTAAATACTGAAAATTTATCGAAATTTCGTAGTAGACTTTTTTAAAGATATATCAAATTAAAGATCATTTTATGTGCAAGCTTGTCATTAAAAGTTGCTGGAGTTAATTTTTTGACAATTTGTATCAGCTTAAAAGTCTTAAAATACAATAATTATTGTCTGTATTAGTCAGTAAAATTATTTTAAAAATATTCTAGTAAACTTTTAAGTGAAGATTTTATTAAGTAAAAATATCCACTTTGGACGCCAATCAGATAAATTATTAAATTTTAAATTAAAATATGGTATCACACTATATAAAGTGAAGGCCAAACCTGTGTAAACAGGATTCATTATTGTATGGTTCGCAGTCAATAAAAATTTCTTACCAGAAAACTCTTGGAAAATATGTTGTGAAAAGGGTATATTTAATTTTGTTTTTCGCTAAACGAGTTTTAAAGAATATTGTATTATTTTAGGTGAATTTTAAAACTTGTTATTTTCTTTTAATAATTTGTTTTGAAATATTGTTTTCAGCATTTCAGGCTTGATTTTATTCGATTTAAAAAAATGTATTATTTTTAGGGAATATTTTGTCAATTTTATTTTTGGATTCTATTGGAAAAACTTGTAAATACAAATAATGTGAAAGTTATATCTATTATAAAAAAAAATACAAGAAATTAAGAAATATTAATTTAATTCA